>VYYI01002902.1:0-13523 GCA_021029175.1 Bilobella aurantiaca | reverse complement strand
TACCCCATTGTCATTCTCTTCCCCAGGGAAGTCGATCTGCATAGGCTCGTAATCTGCCCCAGGCATCATTCGGCGACAATTGTAGAACGTAGATTACCGACTAATATCGATTTCTTGGGTTCCTGCTTGTTGTAATAGTGCTCTATTCTTCTCTACGAAGCCTGATCACCGTCAATACCTAAAATTATTGGACAACTGAAATGGTTAAAAAACAAATTACTATTACGTGTTTACTTGCTTTGCTTTATGTAAGTGTTAATTAATTGAATATGTACTAACCTGTAAATCTAATCAAGTGAATGAATTGAAAAATTATTTAATTGAAATTAAATTAAAAACAGACAGGCAGCCGCCATAGTTGGACAAAAAGTCACCCGCTCATTTGAATCACTTTCCAGCAAGGCTGGGCAAATATTTAAACGAAAAATGCACCGCATCGGGCAAAAGGTATCGTGTTAATCTTCGACTCAAAAACTTCATTATTATTGTATTACCTTTTTTTTTTAATAAATCATCTTCTCTTTTTAATTGTTGATTGTTGAACATATCAAATTAATAAAGCTACAATTATGGTAAACAAATAATCCTGTTCCAAAAATCTATTTGTGCAAGGTTTCATTTATGAAATAATTTATTACCTATATTCTTGTTTCTCTTTCTTCTGAGCATTTTTTCACAGAAGTTTCGAATCCAAATTTTTGTGTTAGAATGCACTGGAGTTATTATTAAAGATAATTTATTATTATATAATTATTTTATTATTATATATATTATTATATTATTATTATTATATATATTATTTATATATTATATACTGCTCATATCTACAGGGCTTTTCATTTCGTTTTAGAACTTTCGAAGAAGCGAAAATATTTAAAATACAACTCTTATTATTATTAAGGAGATATTAAAATTTTGATGTTCAAAGTAAAATTGATGTGTAAACGTTTAGAAGAATATTTAGCATGCCGTTGGCGTCGAGGAATGTCACGCCTGCCCGTCTGCTTCATTTCACATCTGCGAATTGGGTGACAACTACATTCGTTGGTATGCGCATGCGCAAGTCATCCAAATGCCCGTATTTGGCACCCATACAATTCACTTGTAGCTTTTGCTTCTTTAATTGTTTACGCTTTGGGACAGTTTCTGTGGTTTACTTATTTCACCAAACCACTTCCGACCTTTTGTGCTTTAATTAACAATTTTAGCTCTTAATTAAAAGTTTGTTTACCTTTACTTGGCATGCTAGTCGTCGTCAGTGGGCTAAATTAATTGATTTAAGATTACCGTTGGCCCAGGTGGTAAAGACACTAACACCATTGAAATATAGGTAAGCTTCTTATAAAAAGGCTAATTGAGGAATGTGTCGTATTTTGTCGGCTCTTGCTTAACAAATGTTTAGTTACTAAACTCCTTTTGCACAGAGTAGAGGTGCTTGACCTGTTGTTGACCTTTGCTAATGATTTTTTAAAAAAAGAAATGTAGTCGTTAAATAAATCAAAATCATGCGCAGATGGCTGGCAGAGGGAACTTTCCCTGCGCGAAAACTTTTAAAACCGAATTTAAATTGAATGGAAAGCTTATGGCTTACTGAAAATCTCTCAGTTCCCCAGATACCGTACTGTAATCTGATTGATTGATTATGTTAGGTTCTAAATGGGGAAAGCAAGCTTAAGAAACCTTTAACAAAATGGTTTAGCCTGCTAAAACGGATGTTTGTCCTTGTATTAAATAAGGACAAACATCCCTGTCAAAAATAATCCCTTCATCAATTTTATGAAGTGAAGATGCAAAAGTATTCGAATTTGGAATGCAGAAAAATTACAACCAATCACTAAATAGCTGAATTTCTCTTTGGTTTTCGGTTTATCAGTTGTCAAAGTGATTTAATTAAGTGTATTAATAATCAACGACGCCTTTTTTGTTGAATGAAGATGTGAGAAATGGGTTCAGCTTTTGCTTGCCAAAAAACTTAGAATTTTTAGAATTTAGGAATTTTAGGCTGTAAGGATTTACGCTGCACCACCGGTATATATCATTGATAACTCAAGGTTTAGTTGGTTTCAAATACAGCTAACTAATGGTTTCATTCTTTGCAAGGTGCACCTTAGAATGGATCTTCAGCGTGAGGTGGATTTGGCGGATGGCTGTGTGGTGCTTGGGGCGATGGCTACCGAAGGAAGTGTTCCTGACCAGGGCGATTTGGTGACTAAAAGTCAAGTCGAATTTCCGGAATTGAAGGTCGTGACCGCGCAGGATGGATTAGAATGTGAATGCATTGATGTTGACCCAAGTCAGGCTAGAAATGAGTCATGTCACGATGCCCCAAAGAAGAAACGCAAGAGGAACAAGAAGAGGAAGAGGCAGTCACAGGTACAAAACTTGGAGGCGCCACTTACTGAAACGCATTCTGGAAACTTAGCAATTCATCCATCGTTGGATGATACATGCTCCATCTCTCAAACTGACGTGAGCTGAATTTCATTTAATTAAAAATACAGTTTATTTAAGTATTTTGCATGTTTTAATCTAGAATATTCCTCGGAAAGTTAGCTCAATCCTCAGAGAAGTTAGCTCAATCCTAAAAGCCGAGCCAACGCAACAGGATTTCAATCCAGAGTCTCATTCCGCAGTCCTTGACAGTTTCACTAATGCACCTGAAAATTCCGTAACGTTTTGCGATATTGACAACCTAACACAGCGGAGACCGCCGTCAGAAAGTTCTTCACAAGTCTGCTATCCGACCACTGATGAAATTGACACGGGTCCTCAGCTTGATTCAACCAAAATTCGTTCTGCATCCGCTGAAGTATTCTTAGGTAAACACCTCAAATCCATACCAACACTTTACTTGTCTTCAATATGGTTATTTTTAAGAGGTCGGTGCTGGCGAACAAGAGTCAAGCGGAACTAACGTGAGTGACAGTAAGGATGAAGGCTGTTCTAAGCATTGGTCGAACCAATTTTTTCGCCTACGTCAGAAGATGCTTCTTCAAAAGACTATTTCCTAGCCATTGATGAGGAGATTGGCACGGTCTTTCAGCTCGAGGAAGCCAAAACTTGTTCTAGTCATTTGTTGGACTGCTTAGTATCCACTGAATTATTGGGTAAACGCCTCAAATCGATATCAGTAATTGACTTATTTTTTACAAGTTTTATATTTTTTTAAGTTGGCGCTGGCGAACAAGGTTCAAGCCAAATTAACGTGAGTCACAACGCTGAGGATGAACGTTGTTCAGAAAGTGTAGACACCATCCGCAGCGCTAGTCACACTTCGCAATCAATTGTTCCTCAAATTGAACAAATCAGCGTCATTCGGGAGATGGAATACGATCAAGCATTGGTCGAACCAATTTTTTCGCCTACGTCAGAAGATGCTTCTTCACAAGACTATTTCCTAGCCATTGATGAGGAGATTGGCACGGTCTTTCAGCTCGATGAAGCCAAAACTTGTTCTAGTCATTTGTTGGACTGCTTAGTATCCACTGAATTATTGGGTAAACACCTCAAATCGATATATCAGTAATTGATTAATTTTTTACAAGTTTTTATATTTTTTTTAAGTTGGCGCTGGTGAACAAGGTTCAAGCCAAATAAACGTGAGTCACAACGCTGAGGATGAACGTTGTTCTGGAAGTGTTGACCCCATCCGCAAAGCTAGTCAATCGTCGAAATCAATTCATCCACAAATTGGTCGAGTCAGCTTCATTTGGGAGAAGGAGTACGAACAAGCATTGGAGTCAGTTTGCTCCCCGAAGTCAGAGGGTTCTTCACAAGACTACTTCTCTGCAATTGATGATGAGATTGACACAGCCTTGCAGCTCGATGAAGCAGCAAGTCGTTCCGGTTATTTCTTGGATTCCTTAGAATCCGAATCCACTGAAACATTAGGTAAACGCCTCAAATCAACATCAAAATTTGACTTGTCTTCACCACGGTTATTATTTTTCAGATGTCGGCACTGGCGGAGGCGGACAAGATTCAAGCCGAATTGACTCAGACTACACTGAGAATGCACGTTCAGAAAGTGTTGAAACCATTCGCAGAGCTAGTCAAACCTCACAATCAATTCGTCGACAAATTGATCGAATCAGTGCCATTCGGGAGATGGAATACGATCAACCTTGGGAGCCTGTTTACTTGCCTACGTCAGAGTGTCCTGGGAATAATCGCAGTAAACTTAGCATTTGAAACATTAGCTGTTAAAATTGAGCTTTAATGTAATTTTTTTCAGAGTCACGTTCCGTTGGTCGTCGGCTCGCTGACGGCATGCGCACGGTATTCCCTTGCATTCCGCGTCGCAAGGATGGCCTTGCTCTCCGCGCTCGCGACAGCTTGGAGTGCTTTGAATCCTCCAGCAACGATTTCAGTGACAAAGCTTCTAGTGCTGGGCCGGCTCTCCAAACTAATAATAAGAAACGTTGTACCCTCCCCACGGGTCTCAAACTTTCTGATTATTGAAGCCAAATACCAATTCAAAACTCCATGATAATGAATTATCGAACTCAAAATTTCTCGAGAAGACTGAAAACACGATGGATAAAGCAGCAAGTATTACGGTTTAGTTTTCATTTACGTTTTTCTAAATCAAAGGCAAATAACAGTATGTGATTTACTGATTTGTTCCATTATTGTCTAATTTTTTACCGATTTTTCACAACGAAGGTTTTTTTAGATTGTTATCTACCTGAAGGTGTATTTATTAGGAATATATTTTAGTAAATTAATTAAACTAAATTAAATATGTAACCCGAAAATTTGATTCATTCGTGGATCAGTCTCAAATTGCTGAAAAAAGCTTGTTGGAGGTTTGAGTGCAAAGAAGGAAAATTTGAAAGCCTCGAAGTGGGTCTTGAGAGGGGAGGGAGGGGAAAACGGTAAAAAATTAAAACAACTTTAGAAATAAGGATTTACCAAACGAACGCTGCCTAATTGGAAACGCAGTACTTGAAAACATTGGAGGTAGATACCGGAAACAGTTGGTACCAATCTCAGAGTGATCACCGAGGTCAAAGGGTAAGTGTATTAATGGATTAAAGCTTAGAGAATACCGGTATCGCTTGTGCTACCCTTATCAAGGTCAGTTTCCGGTTCCGGTTACATTTTAAAATGCATCATCGCAGTTCGGCTGTCGTATCTCGAATTTCCAAATCGAGAGCGAGCGGAGCTTAGAAAAATCTTAGAAAAATCAATTTGCACTTAGCAGTAAACTAGTCATTAAGGTTTAAACATAAAAGAACAGCGTCTGACCAGTGGCGATGTACCGTTTGGTGGCTAACTAAGCAGCGATTTATTTTTAATCTAGAAAGATGAAATGCGGTCGGCCATTGGAGTTAATTCCGTGAGAGCTACTCTTGAAAAATCTCTTCTGAGAGCTCAGAAACGCTTCAACCTCAGCAATCCTTCCAGTGCCGCTAAGGAAACACGTTGGAAAGAGAAGAGCGAGGAGCGTAAAGTACAAAAGAAGCTGCAGCATCTCGCTCGACAGAATCGCTTGCTGTTTGGCTCAGACGTTCCGGACAATCAGGTGGCCGCTGATTGGAGGGACTTACTTGTGAACCCCGTTCAGCTGGAATTCGAGCCGGCTGCGGATTGTTACGAGGAGTTTATAAACCAATTCGAATCCCAGTTTAGCCGGTTCTCCAAAGCAGGAATTGTAAAATCAAAGATAAATTCGTCACTGCCTCTGAAATCAGTTACCTCAGACGAAAGTTCAAAAAAAGGTATCAAGGGCGAGAGCAAGAAGTTACGAAAGTTAAGGAAAATACTTAAGAGGACAAAGCTCGCTGCCAATTTAAACGACAAAAAAGATGACGAAGTGGCATTGATTGAAGTCGACTCGAGTTCCAAGTCAAAACTTGAACTCCGGAAAGAAAGACGCCTTCGAATCCGAAAGATTCAGAAGGCGATCAAGAAGGAAGCTCAGCGACTGAGAGACGAAGCAAAGGGTCTTGAGAAAAGGATAAAGGCGGAAGAGTGCTTGCTACTAAAGAAGGTTAAAAAGCGTAAGATGAAAGACATGATGATCAATTGTGGCGGTGGCGGTGGGTCTGAAGTACTAGCCAGTCCAGGCAATTCTTCGGGACTCGACTCGAAAACGAAAGTTACTGCTAAAGTGACTCTAATTTCAAATGGAATCGTCAAGAAGGAACCTCAATTACCAAAGCCAAAATTTACAATTTTTCCAAGAGAAAAAGTCCAACTGGGCTGGACTCAAAAGTACCCAAAAGGATGTGGTTTCATCAATGCCGGTAACTCATGCTACATGAACGCTACTCTCCAAGCTGTCTTTCATATACCTTCGTTTGTCAATTGGCTCCTCTCGGACAATACTCATCAACGTCAATGTCAGAGCTGTAAGGAGAACTCTGCAAGTTGTAAAATTAATATCTAAGTGTCTAAGTTAAACTATTGAATTTTCTAAAACTCAGCTCAAAAATATCAGCAATGTATGGTTTGTTCAATGAAGAACACCCTGGTCGAGTCTTTGGATGGGCGTCAGTGCATGCGCCCCTCTCAGATTCATTCAAAGCTCCGTTGTAAGCTGAAGCTATTACAACAATTGTACATAAACAAACATTGAATGAGTTTATCTAGATTACTTATTTTCTGTTTCAAGTGATCTCACAAAATTTTGTATATGGGAGACAAGAAGACGCACATGAATTCTTGCGGCATTTACTAGAGTCGATGGAGGTTTCCTACTTGAGAGCTTGTGGTTGCACAAATTATGATACACGGTCCAAGGAAACCACCCCGCTTGGTCAAATTTTTGGTGGATACCTCAGAACGGAAGGTAATTTTCTTGTCTGACCCGTGATCTAATTAATTATCTAACTCGTTTTTAGTTGTGAGAATAAAGGATAATTATTTTCTCAATTGCAGTAACATGTCTTAAATGTCATCATGTATCTACTACATTCCAGCCCTTGGCTGAATTACAGTTGGACATCCGCCATGCCACCAGTGTGGCTGAAGCTGTTGCTTTTCATTTCCGAAAGGAAAAGTAAGTGAATGAATTGAAAAGCGTGTAAACATTCATTTTCTCCCACTTAAAAGACTTCATTTTTTAAAATTTAGAGTGGACAACAATGACTACAAATGTGAAGGCTGCCGTGCCGTCGTTCCAGTCATGAAACAATTTTCTCTCGAATTGCCGCCAGTAGTTCTCTGCCTTCAGCTCAAACGGTTTACACTTTTTGGAGGAAAATTGAGCAAACCAATTCAGTGCAATCGGGAGTTGGATATGACAAATTTTTTGCACAGTTCACTGTCATCTCAGTACCCAAAGGTAACTTTCCTTTGGTTGTGATCCGAATTTGTAAAACATGGGTGCCAGAATTTGAAGCTCTGAGTCAAATTATTAAACTTTTTTTTTCAAAACTATCCAGATAATTTCCTTTACAATTAATTTACGATAATGTCTTTTATTCAGAATTTGAAATATCGAATGGTTTCGCTTATAACACACATCGGTTCATCGCCGAATGGAGGACATTATACAGGTAAAGCTATATTCTGATTTTTGTGTACTTCAAATGTGTTAAACCAATTACTTTCATTTTTAAGCTATTGCTGGAACCTCAACTGGCGCACTGTTTCAATTTGATGACAGTTATGTACGGGCTGTCCCTGGTCAAAGCGGTGACAGTGTCAGTACAGATGCTTATGTGATAATCTACGAAATGGTTGATAGCAGTAGGGATACAAAGCAAGGAGTTCCGTCCACTTCTCCCAATGCTCAAATTCGGAACAAAACGCCTCCAATAACTATCAATGGATTTTCAACGCAGCGATTTCCTAAGCCTAGTACAGTCACCTCTGCTTCAGCTGCTGCTGAAACTATCTCTAACAACTGGGGTCCTAAATCATTGAAGTTTGTCTTCAATCAATCGGCATCGAAATTGGGAAATCCGTTTGCAAGTACTAGTATGGCCACCCCTGAGCAGAAACCCCAGAATGCATTGACCAAAGCTCTACCGAATGGTATTGCAAAAGTTGCTAACCCTGTATCCAACGGTAGTATTGTCAACAAAGCTCTTCCTACGGAAGTGAAAGGAAAAAATGAAAGGTATATAAACATGTGCAACCCTTGACATCGTTTATATTCCTTTAATTTTGACCGAGTTCTATAACTTTATTGCAGAATTCCCATAAGTTTCAGTCTAAGAAATGTTGGAGTTGAAAATATCGGTTCCAAAATTGTCAACTACCGCCAAACTCCCTCCACTACTGGCTTAAAACCTGTCTTCACATCGAAGATCGAGTCAAAAAATGGCCGGTCTCCTAAGCGAGACGACGACCGTGCCTCTAGCGTCGTGCAGTCCTCTAACAATCCCAAGTCTCTTGTACCTTACGACGATGATAGCCTAGATTCTCCGGGTAGAAACAGCCGGGAGCGAAGTGCAACTCCAAAGATCGATGGAACTGCTGAGCCAGTAAAGAAATTCGATGCAAATATGGTTTCGGCTTCTATCAAGGGCTGGAACGATTCTACAAGCCTGCTGGCGACGACCACCGAGGCGGGTAGGAAAAGAGACTTGGAATCGTCTAGAGCAGATCTATTTAATGAGGAATTGGATGCTGGACGCGTAAGCTGATTTCGTATCTCCTTTTTACTTTATAATGTGACGACTAATAGCTTTCTATTTACCTTTCATTAGACAAAGAAACCAAAACTGGACCCAACTCGACTTGCAGCACGTGATAATCCCGGAATTAATAAATTCCAGAACTATGAAGATCAACGTCGCATTGTTAATGAAAGGACTAAATCGTTATCTAGCCCCATTCGACAACCTTCAATATCCGTCGCCGGATTCACCAAAGATCCTTACAGGAGTCACCATCAAGGCAATAGCATCGGAGGAAAGCCTTATGATAATAGTGGGAGCGGTGGTCGTCCTCCTTATTCGTATAACGGCGGGCAAAGTGCAAAGCAAAATCAGGCACGATACGGTGACAACCCGTTTCGATTTCGTGGAAACAATCAGGATCGAGGAAATTCTTCCTCAGGTAGTGGATATCAAAACCACAGTGGATTTAAACGTTACAATTCTGCTCCATCGTCCAACGGTCGATTTAACGATAACCGGAGTCATCACAGAGGTGGACCCAGGGGGAATCCTGGAAACAGGCAAAACTACTATAACAAATCAAGGAACACGTACAATAATTACTACAGAAGCAGATAGGAGCTCTACGTCCGTTAATTTTCAGGTCATCCTAGAACTAGAAATGTGATTAATTTAACATTTCTTTTTTAAAACAACTGGAATTAATGTGTAGTTTAATTTCTTCTTTTTTAATGTTTAAGTACTCTGACCGCCATTTGATTGTTAAAGTTAGCGAAACATAGGTCGATACACTGCCGCTTTTCTTTATAACCTCATCTAAAAGTTATATGGGCTTGTCGTGTCGTAAGGTACGGTAAGGTATCGGCCACTAGATGATTAGGAGTAAAATACTTATAAATCTATTTTTCTCAATTACAATGTAGCTGAACTAACCCTAAACTTAATTTTGTTTAGTCAAACCTCACCATCGAGGAAAAAAAACGTTACAATTAATCAGTTATTTTTCGGTTTCTGAAAAAATTTGAATAGATAACTTCGGAATTCATGTATGGTTTTGAGAGCATGACTTGAGGTTTTTGTTAAAGATTTGCACGCTACTAATATAACTTTTAGCTAAATAGTTATTATTGAAATTATTTTTATAAGAACATGATAGATCATGATTTAGCCATAAGATTAGCAATATAATAATGTTCATTTCAGGGTTCAAATGATGTGACTGTTGATTTTGATTTGGTTACTATGTACTATTCTCCCTCGCAGACTGAAACTAATAATTTGAATGAAGGATTTTGACAAATTATTTTAAGCGAATAAAACTTCGCAAAATATTGCCTCTCGTCAGTGCATTGATGCTTTTCATATATTACTATCTTGTAATTCGATAATGCCGGACGTCCGCGGACGTTGCTAATAATTATAATAGTATGATGTGATGGTATTATGTTCACAGCCAACAGCAAGGTTGTTAAAGCGATGATTGTCGGCACTCGTGAGCTGTTTGAAACTAAAGAAACGTGGGAGGTCATAATGAAGAGGGGGCTATCGCTGTTGCCATGGTGATATTGTGCTAATGTTAACTTATGGGAAATCCGTAAATCTGCTACTAGTTTGGCTGCGTACAAACAACCTACAGTCACCACAATACCTCGATCAAAAGCTCACACCGTGGCGCACAGCCGACAGACCCGTACATCTCAAATTTTTAATTTACTTTGAAAATTATTGGACAAAATGAATGAAAAAAAGTAAATGCCAATTTTGGAGGCCTGTTTTTATGCGTAGAGAAGAGAGAGACCTTTTTCGGTACAAAGCAAGCCTTACATTAGCACAATATCACCATGGCAATATTGATAGCCCCCCCCTCTTAAATGGAAATGAATTATTGAATTCATTTTGAACTTTTTCGAAACGTTTTTTTTTTTAATATAGACGTGTGCGCGTGTGACACCGCGCAGGCGCAAGGGTGGAGGTGTTCGTGCTTCAAGGAACGACGGAGCAAGCTTTGCTCAAAGGTGACGGTGGATCATGTGAGGCCTTAGCCTAAAGCGCAAGCACCATGAGTGGAGGAAGTGCTGATGATTCCAACGCAGCCGCCAACGAACAAAGGCCTCGATCCGGCTCAAACGATTCCTTCTTGGAACAGAATCAACCAGAAACCACTTCGAAGGACGCGTCCTTGGACCGGAAACAACTTGAATCCACTCTGCAAGACGCGTTCTTGGTTCGGAATCAACCAGAAATCACTTCGAAGGACGCGTCCTTGGAACCGAACCAGCTTGAAACCACTCTGAAAGATGCCGTTTTCGATAGGAACCAACCTGAAACCGCTTCGAAGGACGCGTCCTTGGATCGGGAACAACTAGAAACCACTTTGAAAGTCGCATTCTTGGATCGGAAACAACTTGTTGAAACTAATTTAAAAGATACATTTTTAGAGCAGAAACGCTATTCATCCAAAGAACTAATACCACACGTATCTCATCCACTACCTTTTCCAAATTCCTTTTCAAAACGTGCGGTTCCAGTCATTGACACCGCTATGCGCAAGCTCAACGCAAACCGTGATGACCGCAAGCTCACACCCAAGGGACACTAACAATTTCCCAATGAGGGCTTTCGATAACGCAAATCTGAGCATCACAGCTTCTGCCAAAGGTTTTCAAAGTTCGACGAAAATTATTCCAAGTATTAAGCCAGATGAATTGCTAAAATGGCGGACACCACTCAAGCCTCCAGTGTCATTGAGTACACTCATGGTGGTTCACGTCAACGAAATAAGGCCCACTTTGGACTCGACGCTAGAAGAATTCCATAATCGTCTCAAGTATCAACTGGAGCAAGAAGAAGCAAGCGCAGAGAACGGAGACACTGGCGTGGATTTGTCAGATAAGCGATTTCACCTGGCTTGGAAAATGTCGCAACTCTACAGTCGCAATAAGAAAGGAAAAGTGGAGACGGCCATCCCTCTCGGAGGAACGTCCTTCAACACGGCCAAACTGTCATGTCGGCAGCGGTTATATCGCCTAATCAGATCGTCAATACTCTGTCACTGCTCAGTGAGAAGACAAAGTGAAAGTATCGAACTTCCTTACACATAATTCCTTTGAGACTTATTGAGGTTGTTAGGAAGCAATTCCTAAATTAATTTACTAAAAGTCTAATAGTAAAGGATAATAATTATTGTTAAAGGGCAGAATTCAACGCTTGTTGGATCTAGATCCCTTTTTCAGCCTTTTCTTGCTTGGTTTCTTCAAATTTAGACTGGAGAGTTAGATGTGGCCGAAAGGTATTTTCCGCTCTATCCTCTGTACACAGATCAATTCATAAATTGTGCTCATACACTGAGAAACCAGCAGTATCTGCGATGGGAGCCGTTACGCCATTTCCCTCTCAGAGTTAATTAGCGGCGACCTCCTCGACGTTTCATAGCCTGTGCACATTGTGGGCAGTACCATTTGCCCTTTGGAGTGGCAGTGATGCCAACGCAAGGGTAGTGAAACCATTCAATGGGACACTAGACAATGGGACAATTATTAGACGGCTCAATTGACACTATAACTAATTTCCCCCTAATACTTACAGTTTCATTGTCACAGGCGACCATGTCACCGTATGAAACTTGGTTACACAGGCAGTATCGCGGTTCGTTGGGGTCAGCAATCCATTCCATTCCCTCTATTGGCGCCTCCAATGGAGGTTCCAATTCTTCAGGAGGTTGTGGCATCAACAGTTCTTGATTCTGAGGTGTGTGCTGAGATTTTCTGGATAACGAATCAATCCATTCCATTCCCTCTATTGGCGCCTCCAATGGAGGTTCCAATTCTTCAGGAGGTTGTGGCATCAACAGTTCTTGATTCTGAGGTGTGTGCTGAGACTTTCTGGATACCGAAAGCCGATTTAGTAATTGACAAAAATCAAAAATATGAAGCGCAGTAGTGAGTAAAATAGCAAACCGTTTATTTCGCTTTTGTTCCACGGCAGAAGAGGTCCCAGCGGTGGCTGCCAGAGCTTGCTGGGCTGCCGCCTGCAGTTCTGTATTCGCCAACAATTCACGACCAACACTAAATTTCCTGAGCATGAAGCCCCAGATTTACAGCGTCATAAGAAGCTTTGAGACTTGCAGTTCTTCGACCCTGTTGCATCTGCAACAGCAGATACTAGCGTTAGTAAACTATGAAACTACATATATTTTCTCAAGAAGTCGTCTCATTTCGATTTTTATAATGTAATTCATAACCAACGAATTAGTTTGCTTTTCACCTGTTGCGTGGCAGCAATTGCCTGTGCACTGGCTATAGCAATGGCGTTACCCCCGGCCCCCATGTGATTCAAATTGTAAGCTCCAGCTCCAATTCCACCCCCGTTGCCCACTACCAAGGAATTCTTTCGTTCACTCTTCTTTTCCGTCTTAATCGTTACTCCACCAGTAGTAATTGCAAATCGATTCTCTTTCTGACTACTTGTATCCCCTCGTTGCTCACGCTCTCGTTCCCTTGGCTGATCCAGCTCAAGTGAACCTTAATAGAGCAAGATTATTCGACTAAAAGCTTAGCGCTTAACCTACTTAAATCAATTAGCTGACACTCCTGCCTAACTAGAATCTAATTTAATGCTTACGCTTTTCTAATACTTCTGTGATTCCTGCATTGTCCGCCTCTAATTCCATTTTAAATTTGTGCAACTCTTGGTCTAGACGCCTCAGATACCGATCAACCAGATCATGCATTTGACTCGCTTGGTGGACCTTCTCGTCTATGAAACGAATTTCATCAATAAACTTGTTCAACAAAAATCTAAAGAATTTTTTAAACACGTTCAACATCGATTTCAGACTGAATTTACCAGCATCCTCCAAAGCTTTGTAGTACTCTTTTCTGAGGCTCTCAAACTCAACATCTCTATCCGAAACTCTAAGCTTCTTTGCGTTTTGAAAAAATATTTTGA
>VYYI01002901.1:0-13523 GCA_021029175.1 Bilobella aurantiaca | reverse complement strand
GTCTCGTCGGCCCTACCATGGCATTGATCATTGTGGGTCCCAGGAGTCGTGGCAAGTACTCGCTGTACGTGATGTGTTGATTGATGGCACTGAGGATACGGCGCCCCTGAAAGAACAATTTGTCGTCGTCCCAGTGTGGATTTACAGCTCGCAGCTGATCCACCAAATGATTATGAGCACGAAGGAAGATTGTGTGCATGGCAGCTAGAGCAGGTTGTTCACTTGCACGTGGGTCGCCGGCAAAAAAACAGTATCCTGACGGTGACTTGCACTCACGAAGATGCGCAATCTGGTACAATAAACATTCCATTAATTCAGGATCCACCCTTTCTTATTCCATGTGTGATCTGCAATGCTAGTAATGGGCTTACCTGCGGCATGAGCACTTTCATCGGGTGCTCCTGATTCAGCGTTGCATTAAGTTTTCCACCCGGCGCCCGGAGCGCCTGTGACTTACAGAGGGTCTCCCCATAAATGTGCGAACTGTCAATGTAAGCTGAATTTTGATTAATCTGCTCTCTTGGTCCAAGTCGCTGCTGACCAGCCAAGGATCTCGTGAACGGGATGCAATAGGGCCGCCCATTTGAAGTATTAAGGGGTGGATAATAACTATCACCGGTCGGGACATTGATAGGCCAACACTCTGGGTGCGTGTGGATGTAACTTTCACAGTCCCTGCAGTTGAGGATCGTATCTTCTGGTCCCTTGTTTACCGGCGTATGAGTCATGTCATGGTCCAGAAACTGTCCGAATTGCATCATCATCAGCGTGTGTCGGTTGGACAAGTGGGAAACATCAATGTGAACTGTGGATGATATATAACGGGGGGAAGGGAGCGGCTCGCCGAGGACAGACGTGGAGCGGGGGCTGGCAATCCCATCATCATAAGCTGGCGGGATCATCCGGTCAAATGTAGTCACACTCTTACCCCAAGTTGGGTTTCTCAGATTGTTGCACCAGCCAGAGAATGTTCTGTAGGGCGTCTGTGGGTCACAGGGAAGCTGCTCCTCATTGTAGCTGCACAGCGGAGTGGGTTGGCTCGCCCGCAAAAAGGGGCTTATGTCAAATCCTAGGAGCTCATTGCTCTGTCGACGCACGGCAGTTTTTACCACGGAATCTGGCATGCTCCCCAAGTCATAGTGAATATTCTGACGCTTCACACGCTTCCCATGTGTCGAGTTCAGTTGCATCATTTTCATATCATCCATAATGAGTTTAAATAAACTCGCAGTAGCCAGCTCCAGCAAATATGACGAATTTGACAGAAGGATTGCTTCCCTATTTGGGGCATTGTGGGCATAATAAGTTCCAATCGGTGATTTGGCATCCGCTCCGGTGTCTGTAAGAAAAATAGGAATGAGTAAGATAGCAAATCGGCTGGCATCAATCATGAGACACGGAAAGCTATGGATGAACTTCATCTAAAGTTGAGCCAATGTGTGGAGAGCATGCTCTCCACATACAACGGATGTCAAAAGCAAAAAGTTATTCTACTGTCACTTACTCTCAAGCCATAGACTCGCAATACGCTGTTGTCTGCTCAACCAGCCCTCCTCTGCCTTGCGAAACGTCTGCAAGACGAGCCGATGGGGAAAGATTAGCATTCCTGTCCCATTCCTGTAAAGTACACATACGGAGGTGATCAGGCAAGAGGAATTGTAAACTTAGAACTAACACATATTTCAACCGTTTCTGAGCACAGGAGAATGAGAGCGCGGAGTTGAGACAACAAAGACATTTGGATCCATAACACATTACTGTAATCACGGCTATGATTGGTATTATTATTAATATTGTTTTTATAGGTTCATCTATCCCGTAGTTTGATCTTGCCTTGTAGGAGGTCACCTCATTGTTTCTAAAATCATCTCGGGCCAAGCCGCTGAACATAGTGAAAGTCAATGGTACAAAATATCCTCATTTTCACTTTCATTTCGGCCAACTCCCTCTTGCCTGCATACCTTATCGTATGTACGTGCGTGAGGCCAACATGGAGACTCTCGTTACAGCTTGGCTTAAATGCTCATTAGGGATGCTGGGTTCAATCCTGTATCTCAATCACAATTGGGAATTCACAGACCGACCCTTCACCATAATTGTTAAAACAATCTCGGCTGGTGGAAGCGAAACATGGACATACAGCCGAGGAAATGCAAAGAGCATATTCACCCAAATGTTCCACACACACAATCATTACTATTACTGTGCCTAAATGAGAATCTCACAATGCCCCGCGGGCCATCCTAAAGATATATATATACGGTCATCTCTCCGTCTCCGTGATTGCTGCTTCTCCTCCTCAGTCAATCGAATTAATTCACTCTGACCTCCTAGAGGTTGATGAGCGAGGAAAAGAACGACGATGATGTCATAAGCACATCATGCACGCAGACAAGCTGAACATCAAACGTATAGGATTAAAGCAAAGACGCTTTTCACGTGAATAATTACAAACGCAGATGGGAATGAATTTTCTCGAGGGTGCAGATTCATATACACACCTAAAGTCAAAATTGTTATAGAGCGGAGGCGTCCATGAATAAGAGGGTAAGAATTGTGCCATTATTACAGCCTCAATTGTGTACATATGGCTATGATCCTGTGTTAGCACTCGTACATAGGCATACAGCTTCCGCCTCACCTGTTGTTGTTATTCATGCTGTTGCTGCTGCCGTCGTCATCACCAAGAACAGTTGACCCGTTTCTACCAATTCCCAACACGGATGTGAAGCTAGTTAGGATAGGCTCTACATCAAATTCCGTTCAAATATGATCAGACTTTTCATTTGCGAATGAAAACTTGCGTGAAAACTGAAAAATTAGTCATTACGGATGCCCGTTAGTGTTTCATTAAGTTGAACCAGGGGAACCTTCATGTGGTCATTTTGCTGAGTGGCCTTTGGGGTGAGGGCTTTTTTCTTCATCAACCCTGTCCCATCAAACACCGTTGGGTCATCACTGGGAAGGCCAGGGATCTCCGTTTGGTTCCCTCCCTCTATGAGACCTTCACGTGTATTTTGAGTCAATATGTTTGACGATGCTTCTCCATTTGGTAGTGTCAAGGTGTCGTGAGGCGAGAGAGAGTCCAGCGTCGTCGACCCAGTGTTTGTGGAAGACGAGGTCGTAAATAAGAGGAGTAATAATGGAGCCAAAAATAGCGGCAAGGTCCCTCTGGAAAATGAAATAGGGTTTATTTTTATTTTTGCTATGGTATATCCAATCAAGAAATATCCGCGTCCCTCATGGCGGCGACCTGTGCACACGTAAAATTTGTAGCATGGGGGACGTTGTAGTGAGATTATACTTTTGTGTGTGTGTGTGAGGAGCAAAAATAAAACTTTCCAAAGGGTAAAAGGTAGCTGTTGGTTTTTTAAATATGCGTGTAATAAGAAACGGGAGGGTATATTTGATTGACCCCTTCAATCTTGGAAACATAATCGTAATTCACTTCACACACACACAGGTGGAATGGTAGCGGCCCATGGTTATAAAGGACTCCATAATGTGTTGGAGGATATCGATTTCCCCAATGACACCGTCACCATGAGCCAACGATTTGTTCGGCGCGTCACTTTGTAGCATGTAGTGAATGGAACGGTAGCGATGGCTGTGTGTCAGCAGGGAGGATTTTTCGGCCATAGTCCTGTCTGAGTGGACAGAGAATGAATCTCGGTTTCACTTTCAACCATTCTAATTTTTCTAGGTAAAAGTAACTGCTTATACATATTATATGAACCGTACGACCGTTTCTATGCAAATCCCACTTGAAGATCTGCTTGTATAATGGCAGAGTTGGGGTGACAGACGGAGTGATTTAAACAAGATCCTTTTAATTTGTATGTATATACATACGATACGGATATGTACGGAGATCCCATGGAGTGAAAATTGGCGCCTTTTGGTTAAATCTCACCGCAAGAAAATCCATGATCCCATCATCAAATGATATTACCTCGGTCGGTGTCCGTAAGCAGTCTTAAAGGTACAGAAAATGAGGTAGAAAAAAACGTGTAAAGCCAAACGTCAAAATACTCTTACTCACTCGAGATTTAAAGTATGAAACCTTGAACTGAAAATCGGTCCATCCACAAAGGGAACTCCTAGAACTGGATCTTATAATTCTGACGCCATTCAACCATTCATGAAGTCAAAATAAATGAATTTCTATAATATATCCTTACGACAGAAGCTCATCTTAAATGTTAGAGAGCACAGTATGTTCCAAATTTCCTATGAGCCAAAGATTAAAATTTGAATGAAAACTGATGAGGAAGTCAACCTCGGCCCACAACTAGGACACACTGTATAAACTGAGAAAAGTTTCTGGGTAAAATGCTGAGGCGGTAATAAATGCTGGGGCGCCATGGATAGACATGGATACCCTTACGTGTACATCCTTTTCAAAAATGTCATACACATGAACTCATGATGAATAATGTAATCGGATTAAGATGGCTTCAAAGCGAATTAATGAGACTCTACAGGATTCCAGTGAAGTGCTGCTTGGGAACGGGCTGCTAGTTGTGAACCAACCATCACAAAACGTTACATATTGAACACGGCTACAAAATTTTTCTTAAATTTAAAATCATCTGACGTATTCTAATGTGCAAGTCTTTGAAGAAACTTGAAAATTAAAGGATTGAAAAGTTCAACAATACACGGATAAAATGAGCTGGACATCCAACTCACGCGAAGTTCTACTACAAAATTTAATTGACGGTTTCAACTGCATTAGGGAATGGTTTTCCATCTTGCCTGTCTGACGAGCTGTCTATAAAATGGCTGGCTACCTCGTATAAAATCCCATAAAATGTAACTGGAATGATTAGGAACTGCAGATAACTAACAGAGTGCCAGTCAATAGGTATGGTGGTGCGTTAAACGTTTTTGCTTTCATCACTCTCGTTTTTTTGTCGGCGTATCAGTGATTCGCATTACCGGCTCGCAACCGCAACTGCAACGCATTTCCATAATCGCTGGTTGTTTGACGAGACTAGACAGCAGAGAGCAGACACACGCTAACACTTGGCCGGCTACGGTACAGTATACAATGCACATTCCATTACACCCTATCTATCCGCCTACACTATGAGCACACAGTTGATCGGCCGGTTAACCACACCAATTGTTCCGCATTTGCGATAACTTGAGATCGCCTCCAAAACGCAGCTATACGCTTGGTCTTCCAAAAAATTCTAATCACGTAAACGACAGCTACGTCACTACAACGTAGTCATTCTACAAATCATGGTGGGAAAATGGAAAAAAACGCACGCTAAAAGATAGTATTCCCTGATTTTTAGCTAGAGCCAGTGAATCTAAAAAATTTATAATAAATGCCGGGGAAAACTATAGTCTTAAGGTACTGATGTGCCGGATATCATTATATCATATGGATATAATCCAAGGAATTCGCCCATGTGTACACGTGAAATCAAGGGATGAATCAGGGTCTATTCCTCCCACTAGTTGTTGTCAATAGCAATCACCTGGATATGACAGGAAGAATAATTTAATGGAACAAAACAGCGCGTACAACTGGTGACTGTGCCAGTACCGGAATTCAAAGCTGCACGTTTTTTTCATTCAACCACCTACTTGCTATCACTCACCTGAAACCGAGGAGGACCATATTTAAAAATTTAACCCGGAGGTTTTTCTGACCGTATGCTGTTAAAAATATGTCTTTACACTGCTGAAAAAAACACTAAATATCTGGACTTAGCTCAGTCCATACTGCGAAATGCAGATAACTTAATTCTCAGTCGTCACTGATCACTGACAGTCTCGACGTAAGGCGGAGGAATCTAGTCCGAATTCAACACTTCACTTGTGGGTACTTGGCTAATGAGCTTCAGACCTATTGACATTGTACGTACTGCGAGCTAATGTGGTCACACACTCCTGCCGGTGGGTCACTCACGACGGTGTCCAGCTGAATGGTGGCTGACAACGATGTTGACGATGATTTAAGAGCGACTTCCTGACTGCTTCTGGGGTTTCCTATGCAAAACTGCGAGGAGCTGGAGATGGCACTTTTATAAGGGTATCCACTCGGACATTGTACACATTGACAAGGACAAGAACGAAGGACGGACACAATGTAAAGTCCGTATTATGTATATGGGGTGAGACAGACGGGGCAAAGGAAAACTCGAGGGTAATATATACTTGAACCTGGCCAGCTCTAACAGAGTTCCGAGGATTAATGCAATGGTCTCACAGGAGACAAGAGTCGCAGACTTATTATGCATTGGCAATGCATAACGCTTGTATCATCATTATCGGGACCCACCTTTCCTTTTACAGTGTTTCGCCTCTGTATGCGTTCTGTGTTTGTGTGTATACATGTATATATATGTATATATATATACGCATTTTTCTCTCACATCCTCAGGATCTTCATCATTATCATCTTCTCCTTCCTTTCATAACGGTTTGCAATTCAAGAGCCTCTTTGCAAGTTTCCATTCCGCACATCGTCGTCATCACCATTCCAAATAATATTCAAGCTTTTTTGGGGGGAATTCACATTTTTCCACCTCATGCAAATCAATAGTCCTCCATCTCCTGCGCCAACTAAACATGATTCAGTTGGAATGAAAGGGATCGGATGGTGGCAACAAGTGCTATTATTTGGAGACAGCAGAGCTTCTTCCTCAATGTATATATTTTATACAATGACAGTAAGCACTTGGGCTTAAGATGTATGTTCCCGTTTCTATTAATCAATACTTCTCACTCATGATTCTTGGATGCGTCATACCATGTCAGGATTAAAGACACAAATTGAGCTTCGTGTTTATGCTGAGGCGGGTTGATACTGATACTGAACATAGCAAGTACAAAATTTCCCTAATGTGCCACTAACACTGTATTTCCAAGTACACAAACGTCGTGGCCGGTCCATCTAGAGAAACAAGTACTGCTTCATGTTTTTTCGCCAGTTACAATTTTTATTATTGTATATTTTGCCTCCATCGAATCCTTTCTTTCCTTCTCTTCAGATCTATCTACGGTGAAAACTTCACAACACCACAGGATTTCCCCAAGATTATAGTCAAGCATAAGCTTGTATATGATCTTTGGATTTTCCTTATTTAATTTACTTCTCAGAGGGTTATATGCTCGTGTCCCATATTCGTATAACCAGGAAACGACAGTGGCGGAAAATAATACGAAAGCTATAAGAATTTGAGCACTAATAACCATTGATTATTAACTACTCTATGGTGACGATACTACTGGCTTAATAATTTAACCGCAGGTTCACTCACGTTTGATTTGTACATTGTTTCAGTCGCCCATTCTGCCATACGTCGCCACATGACTTTACTTGGTCGTAGTAAATATTTTATTTCGGGGCACAAGGGACAACCACGCCAAAGCCATTAATAGATGTGTAAATAATAATTTCAGCGTGGATTAAACGATTATCTCCAAGCATCCTCCGGCCTCAGGTCCGTGAGTTAGTGACTAATTAAATGGTTACATCTCGTTGAAGTTTTTCGTAAGTAATCAAAATGGCTGAGAGGTACATCATATGAAGATAAAACGCACTAAAACTAAAATGTCATCGGGACATCCTAAGTGTTGATGATTAGTATGACTCGGTGTTGGTATGGTTTCTACAGGGATTCATGAATAAATGTGATAAAGTGCTTACGACAAGAGTCTTACAGCTTAACGTGATGTGGAATACTATGCTACTGCTACCCATATTTTTATGGAGGCAGACGCATGGTGCCCTCTGCAATGTTAAACCGTTGTCCGCTACTGTTACTATACATTAACTTTCACGAACTACACATGTAAAATATGCAGGATTTTTGAGTTAAAAACTCGTAGTAGACGCCTAGTATTTCGTTTATCTCGATAATTGGAACACACTGGGTTTCTTCGTTGCCTGACGCTTTCATAGTTTGGATTGACGGTGACTTCAAGAACGTGAAATATTTATTTCAGGACAGGATAGAAATAATCGGAGCGCTCACTGGTATCTACTCTCAAGAAAGAATGGAATTAATATGTAAGGACGTGCTTACAGTGTATGAAGAATTAAATGCATAGGTAGTAAAGTAAAGTAAGTAGAGTAATCAAAGTAGAAAAATATAAAATCTAAAAAAGGTAGTTTACGGCGGCCTGGGCGTAATGTGGGATTCTGATGTATTCGCAGGAAACCTTACGTTGTGGATTTATAAGTATAAATACTTACGTTGAGAAACCTATTTTGAAAGTACGGTCCTCCGCAAGTCCCTATTACGAATTGAATAAAGTAACCCTAATCGGTGACCTAATTTGATTCCGTGCTCTACTGATCCCCTGAAGGGAACTTGAGCACCACTGGTCAATCAAGCTGGGACTTTCTTGTAACCCAAATGCTTTCGAATAACCTGCACGCTATCAGGGAAGTATTAATGTACCTACAGGGTCAGTAGTAAATGTGGTGATGGCCATACCCCATGCGATGGGAATCCCTCTGTATTTAAATTGGGACCAAGGTCCCTGAAGGGAGTGAGGTGCAGTGTATGTACGTATGATTCGGAGTGGAAGTGAAAATGATTTGTGTGGCCCCGAAGAAACAAACAACAACATACGCAACCCTTTAAGAGTTTTGACACTGTGGTCGTCGGTTTCAGTGGAGACTACAGTAAGGAGAGACAAAAGTGAAATTTTGAACTCGATCACATGGTTCTGACAATCCGCAGTGTATGAGAGTACATTGTTCCGCAAACTGTATACCTTTTATTACTAATACTCCACGATCTTCAAAATATTCGAAAAGATTCCTGCATTTATATTATTGTGACTTCAAAACGTAGGTGTATCGTGCTGTGTAGGATGTCAGAAGGCAGCCACGATGTCTGTGAATGACGCGTAGACTGACAATTCCACTTCCAATGCATGCACTCGGGTTTCGGGTACCTATAGGAATTAAAGGAAAGTGTAGAGCTATTTGTGGCGATTACGACCAGAAATTGTTGAGGGGCTTTCATAAAATATACAGAAATACCTCAAACATGCCCTGTCAAATAGTTTACTTGAAAGGGAAAGGAGGGGATAAACCAGAATGGGCATGAAAGTGTATCTCCTCGGTCGTTGAGCGAAAACTTGGGGGTAATCAGTCGTGGTTTGACCTTCGTACTGAAAACTCAAAAGTACCGTCGTTACGTTACCTTAATTACTCTGCCCTGGGAACGCGTTTACAGACTAATCCGACAGACTACGTTTCTACTACCCTCACATGTTCTAAGTGGCTCTTTGAACTACAAATAACATCTATGCGTTGGATTTACGAGAACGGGTAGTTAAGCTCAGCTTCTGGACTGTGAGTTATCCGTTACCTCACATGTCACACGTGGAACCCTCCCTGCTCAATAAAATGATCATCGTTGTTCTGCACATACTATTTAATGTGCTCAGTCAAAGGGTTTATATGCGATATCATGTAGGCAGTACTTTGTGTCTGGAATCACTTCGTGCTGCAAACATGTGATTTTGAATTCAGAAAATTTTCATACGACCAGTTACTTTGCAGAACACTCAACTTTTTACTGATACATTTAGTAAAAGAGAATACAACTGTATGCATTATATAATAAGTTTGTTGCTGGTGACGGTGTCAACGAATCATTACTTTCTGCACAGCAACCATCATATGTATGTATGTATATATAGTGACGAAGAACAAACAGAACTCTGTGCACACGCGGTATATTACCCGCAATTTTTCCCACTTGCTTTTCCGCCCTTTCTGCTCGTGGATCAACATGTAAACTAATTTCTTTGTTGCAAATTCGACTCGTATCAGGAATTATCCTTAACGATACAATCAAATATCCATAACACAATTACGCTTATTGTTATAATTACTTTTCATAGTTCATAGCGTAGTCACGTCATTCTATAGGTCGAAGGGTGTGTGTTGCCAACTGATCTTTGTCAGTGTCCATGATTTCAGCACACCACAACTTTAATAAATAGACTCAAATTTCACCAGTTTAAATGTCTCGTATGTCACCTCCATCTCTGAATTTTTTTACAGCTGTATCTTACTCGGATATTTTCTTCTACAAATTACGTTATAGTCAACACAGGTTTTGCAAGAGTAGTGGATTTTGCTACAGCTGTGCTTCAATTTGCCCACCTCTACTGTGTTTCTTTGTTGGGTCTGAAAAGTCGCGTGTTTCGGTGTGATTTAGTATTCAAACCTCGGAAATTTCTCCACTATTAGCTAACAAATACAGATGTGGACACAATCTCGACTTCAATCTTAATCATGCTTATAACATTTAAGCAATTAATTTTTACCGAACACATCAAAATAGAACAAATTTGAAAGGACCAACACAGAATCACTTGTTTGTACACCGGAAATTACACCGATAAATCCATGATTTCATCACAGCGGGGTGTAGAGGGAGTTACAATGGGTACGACATCTCAACCTGGAAGGGTACCTCAAGTTATTATAGCGCCATGCAACCCGATGGTAACTAGGAATAACGTTTAAAAACAATTTAGACATCACTGAAGGAGAACCTCCAAATTCTTTCTTTTTTCAATGTGTTCCTCATTGTTTCTGTTCTCTCCACCTTCACCAACAGTCGGTGATTTTGAAGAGCGAAAAGATATATATAATAGCTGGTGGGCTTTGCACAAGGTCAGTAAGTGATGCTGAATCATGCTTAAGCAGGTAGATAAGAGCTTTTCAGTCCTTCAGCCAAAATACTCATTCATTAACTCTATCTTTTCTACTGAACAGAAACGGAGCGGACAGACAGGAGCAGATTGGAATTGGAATTGATTTTCCACTATCGCTCAAAGAATAAGCGAGTACCAAATCCTCATTTCAATTCCGATCGACTCCGATATCTGTTCCAAGTGATGAATTACGAGATTTGTTCATGATATTACATTAGTGTACTAGTACATTACAAAATAACAATAAGAATAAGAAAATATCTCGGATTACACTTTCCTATTTGCTCTAATGTGATTATGGAGCTAATGAACGTAATAACTGATGTGATGCTACTGATTTCGGAAGTGCTTGTGTGAAATACACTGGATAAATTAGAATCTGCTACAGTTTCTGCGTTCAGCACACGTCCACCTTGAATAATACGTAAATTAGTGTTTGCGTGTGTTAGGCTGTGATGTATAGTAGGAAGGAGGACTACCTTCAACATTTTTCACTTCATAAATGTCGTTTGTATTGAACACGAACATCAAGGTGCAATTTACAACAGCTGACAGGAAAACCGTACCAGGAGTTAAACTGTACGCAGTCTTGTCTGATGTAATTTCTGTGAGGATAAGGGCAAAGTCGATAATATAAGACTACGTCCAATGGTATTCTTCCTTGATTTTGAACATTGTTCTCCCCTTGAATCAAAAGTTTCACATGTCGAGATAGAGGGTAGTACTCATCAGACTAATACGTCTAGAGCTGTTTGTCCTGTTTGTCTGTTGTTTCTGACAAACGGTTTGTGTAACGGTTTATTTCTTCTTCGACGATTACGTTCCGGGCTGACATACGTAGAGATGTGCGAGATTACACGATAAAACTAACGCTATTCGGTTTTCACCGACTTTTCACGACTCAATAAGGGGTGAAAAACTGAGAGCATCATTCCTCTGTTGAGGAGAAGACGACGACGGATGACATTCGTGATTCATCACCACTACATTATTTTTCATGTAGCGGAGCTGCAACTGCTGAAAGTCATGCTGATTCTGAGGGTTCGAAAAATCAGTTACCCGCAAAAGCTCCTTCAGCTCACGAAGCTGTTCATCTTTAGTTTTGATGTCCAACTCCCTAAGAATACAAAGGAAAAATTGAATTGAGGCTTTTAATAATTTTTCATCAGTTTAACGTGAAAAAATAAGCTTACTTAATCTGAAGTTGCCGCCGGGCCTCACCCAGTGCTGAAAACAGATCGAGCTTCAATCGCGTTTCCGCGCTCAAACTTGACTCTAGGTGGGCATTCTGGTCTTGGAGTGCCGACAGAAGTGACAGTAATCGAGCCGTTTCAGCAGATGACTGAAAAATAAGAAAAATTAAGTGAGTAGGGCCTCACAGGACAAGTTAGATTGCACCACGGTGACATTACAATTCCTCAGTGTCTAGAAATTACAGAATCCTTTTTTTTCCAATCGGAGAGATGAATCGAAAATTTAAGAGGGAAATACAAAATAAAATAATTCCATTGATTAGCCTGCCAAAATGAGCAAATTACCTCTTTATTCTTCTGCTCATGCAAAAGCGTCGATTTGACATTCTGTAGCTCTCTTTCAGTCCGCAGGTTTTTATCTTCGAGGAGTTTAATTTCCCGTCGAAGAGATTCTTTCTCCTTATCAGCCTCCCTGAGCTTTCTCCTACAGTCTCCAGAACATTCTTGGGAAGCCTGAAACAGTGACAATTTAGGAATCTTGAAAAAGCACAAGTAATACGCCAACATAAGAAGACTCAGAAATGAATTCAAATGGAGTCAAACATCCTTTTACCTTCTTTTGCTTACTGATGGCATTCTCCTTCTGACGTCGCTCTTCTAACAGCTTTTTTTCATAACTCTGACGTTCTTCTTGACCCTTTGATAGTAAAGCTGAGTATTTTAATTGCAGGGATTCATGCTCGCCCTATAAATACAATGAACTCAATTATTCACTTAAATTACTTGGAGTTGGAGTATATGGGGGCGGGCTATGTATGGGTACAGCTATTATTACTTGAAGCGCTGCGAGATCTCCCCTGAGATTTCTTTCAGAGGTCAAGTAAGACGAGATTTGACCCCTAAGTTCCGTCTCGATTGTTCGCATAACATGGAGGTCACTGCGTAACTTTCTCACCTCAGACTCCAACCTAAGACAACCCAAGAATGTTAACCTCTGTATTAAGCTAAACTACATCAATAAATATGGGCTACAACTTCAAACTCACTTAAAACAGCAGTCGTCTTTTTTCTTTTTTGTCACCAATAAGCAACTGCAGGGCACCGCCGGCCCAGTGCCGTTAGCTATAGGTGCCGTTACCCAAGACGAGACGGTTGCTGCGGCTGCAGGCGATCCCGAAGAACTGCTAGAACTCGTACTGGATGGGTTCGAGTTGGAACTCACAGGTGACACTGGATTATTGTTGGTGACATTACTTGTGTTATTGTTGTTGTGATTCTGCTGATGAGTAACGTGATTCGAATTATGATGATTTTGGTTGTGTTGCGGTTTTGATGATAATACGGTAGTTGCAGAATCACCAGCCGCCGACTGGCCCTCCCCGACCTCCACTGACTTTCGTCGGGGAACTGCCGGCGTTAAAGGTGCTTGCAGCTGCTGCTTTTTCACTAATACTGCTGTCCCGTTACTTATCACCTCATTGTTATTCACAAGAGGACTTATGAACGGAAGTGCTTCCCATAACACTGAGTAAAGAACGTCAGAGTTATGAAAAAAAGCTGTTAGAAGAGCGACGTCAGAAGGAGAATGCCATCAGTAAGCAAAAGAAGGTAAAGGATGTTTGA
>VYYI01002900.1:0-13523 GCA_021029175.1 Bilobella aurantiaca | reverse complement strand
TTACCCAGCCTAGGATCATCCGTTCCAAACTTTTCAATAAATGAAAATTTCGACTGAGACATTGTGGGCGAAAATTAAAAGCCACAACTGTGCAATAATACAAATAAGAGTGCCAATTAACTTTTCTGAACACTTTTCGAAATGAAAAATTACCGACTTCTCTCAGCGATATTTTAATCTGAGTTCTGTGTACTCTTTAGGTTCTTAAGTAAGCCACCACACGAACCCTATCTCGTCGTATAGCTTTATCAAGCAACTGCTTTCCTTGCGCTTGAACTAA
The DNA here is from genome assembly GCA_021029175.1 of Bilobella aurantiaca. Lineage (NCBI taxonomy): Eukaryota > Metazoa > Arthropoda > Collembola > Poduromorpha > Neanuridae > Bilobella > Bilobella aurantiaca. Next base: position 13,243 of record VYYI01002900.1, on the reverse strand, counting down.
GGGCTGAATGACATTCACATTATGACATTGCAGATAATCTATTTGTGTTGCTGTTGCACCCCTATTTCAAAATATTTCTTTGAGGTCATCTTAATAGGATTTTAAGCCCATGGTTCTGTACATTACATCATTTGATTTAAGAGAGAAAATATTGTGTTTGATGAATTGCTGCCATGCTAAATAAAAACTGATATAGCTACATTGAGCAGAAGGGAATTATAAACACGTCTTCATAATTATTCACAGAATCGATATGTTAAAAATTTTGACTGTTGGTTTTTCGTTGCATGGGTAGTACTACTACTCACCATATCCATAAAGAGCAATTTGCAATAATACTAAATTTAAAAAAAGAACAGTACCAAATCCACTCCTGACAAAAATTGTCAAGTTTTATTTCCTTAGTTTTGGAGCATTAGAAAGTCGACAAATGACAAAATCTATTCAACGAATGAACCAGAATTTTGAAAGACTTGAAGTAAAACAAAATTCTGAGTAGCATGACACAATAATTGTTCAAGTTCGGCAAACCAAACCTAAAAATCAATGTTTTAAATATTTTACTCTAATATAAATGATTTCCACAAAAAATAGACTACAGACTATAATAGTTCTTGTCTTTTGAGTAAAATTTGTAGCTATATTATTAAATTTCATCTAACATAGGGTTGTGTCTAATACCATGTGTTTAAACTAATAAGTTAGAGTGAAAGAACCCCCAAATTTTTTGGCTGAAAGAGCAGAATTTGCCGGAACGCAACAAGACGAGGTATAATATAGTTATGCGAAAATATGGTCTCAAACAATAAAAACATTTGATAAAACTAATTATGACCTCCAAATCTCTTTATAATTAGTTAATTATGATTAACGACCAAAAATCAATAAGTTTCCTAAATCAAGTTCTACGTTCACTTTTGGGGTTTTGAGGTAGCGGAAATTTAATATGTCCTCCAGTTTTTTTTATTATGATCCCATTTAGCATTTATCCCAACTATAAGTAATATCCAACAAAATTTTTAATAACTTAGTCTTTAAATCAAGCTTTAAATAGAAGTAAGGGATTTTAAGCTTAATAAGTTCTCAAATTTACTAATTATAGTTCTAGTTAGTTAATTATGATTGTCAACCAATTACATTTAACTTTTTCATATTGAGTTCAACATAAAGGAGAGGTGGTATTATTGTCGCTTAAGCTAAATTTGATCAGAAATTTACTCAATATTTATCATGGTTAGTTAATTATAATTGAAAGATAATCATAAGTCGCAAAGTAATCCAAATATAAAAGAGAGGTGGTATTATTGTCGCTTAAGCTAAATTTGATCAGAAATTTACTCAATATTTATCATGGTTAGTTAATTATAATTGAAAGATAATCATAAGTCGCAAAGTAATCCAAAGTTTTAATTGTATGCAACATTTTTGAAAATTCCCAATTAATAAAATAAAAACCTGTTTCTTTACGTTTCGGCGAAACTTGCTCTTCAAGCTGAGAATTAGGACGTCCAAACTTTTACTGTAATTTATCAGTTTCAACAAATAGTATAATATAGCAGTGTACAATAATTGTCATTATGTCTTATAAAGAAATAATTCTATAATGCACACATTAATAATTGCCACACAAGTGAACTGTAGATATGATAAGCAATGTAAAGTGTAAACTGCACACGACGCTAGTATTACAGAATTAGAAGTAAATAAAAACGAAAAATATGGAATTAGGTTATCAATTCCAAGTTTGCTCAATTATATTGTCATTATGTTTGCGATCAGATTACTTTTGGTAGGCGTGTCATGGAAATTGGGAGTTATGTCAAGGCATTGAACAAGAGGCAGAAAGGTATTCTTAAATAAATAATAACAATAACTTACGTGGCACAAAGAATAAGTAGTGATAATTTATAACGACGTATATACTATTTCATTATACGTAAAGCATACGTTTAAATGCATTCAATGTCAAATCGGTTGTTAAAAATTTATGTACTTAATGGGAATATCTTGCTAAAACATAGAATGGGAAAATATGCTTTATACTTGAATATGCTCTTCTCCATAATAGATGAGGAGCCAAACTGAATAACTAACATATAATCGATTGAAGAAATTTCTCAATTCTTTTTTTGGCTTCTGATTGTCAGTTGCGGTTTCAAAATGTTGGCAACTGAAACCTTTGCAATTTTGAGAAAAATGCACAATATTGCTAGTTCTTGGTACATATCTCCTCTGGAATTCACTGAAACTAGGGTATTTATATCCAAAAAGCGGTTAGTGGTTGGAGGTATTCGAATATTATCATGGGAAATTGTTCATTGCGCTGCAATTATATTTGAACTCGTAACTTCAGCCCTTTTTCTCACAATTATATTTCTCTACAAACCAACTCCAGACGAAGTTTTTGGAATGTTTCTTATTTTATGCCTCTTTCTACTTTGTGTTATAATTCAACACTTCAATCTCACACAATCTGAAGAAAATGTGCATTTTATCAACAACGTGCTAAAGTCAAATGAAAAATTCCGTACGAATAATAAAATTACTATTGTTTTACGAGAATGTTATCGAACCGTTTTAAATAGGATTTCTAGACTCAATTATTTCAAAGTACAGTGGTATGCACAATTAATTGGTCTGTTATTAATTAAATTATTAGGTAGTTTAATATTTGTGAAATAAGTTGCCATCTTGAATACATTTGCACAATCCCAAAACTCATAATTTGCTACAATTTTGAATATAAATACAATAGGAATATATTGGACAAGTATTAGTGATAGATATCGTAAAATCAAAATTCATATAAAATAGTTTTTTAGAAAATCTGTTCCAAGTTCACCCGGCTACCAAGGACGGCACAGAAGTTATTCTTTATGGAATGTTAGCAATTTTTAGCATTGCTCCATTTGTCGAATTTCCTGGTTTTAAAATGATCATGTCAATGGACTGGATTGTGGTGCGAGTTGCGCATTGGTTTAGCAACAATACCCCAATGAGCTTAAACGTAATTATTGGAAATATTACGCTCGTTGCCACAATTATGTGGGCGCAAGTACTGGTGATATTTATTTCTACATTCGTTATCAACAGCTCAATTGCCAGATGGTTATCCACCCCAAACTTGGACAAACCGTTAAGGTTAGCTATTAAAATTAATGCTCGAAAATATACATTTTTGCGCGTCCTATACTTATACAAAAACGTACAGTATGCCTAAAGCTGGTTTTGAAAACTTGCTAAATACAACATCTAAAAATAAATACCAACTATTCATTACATATTTTATTTACAGATCTCAAGTAGATAGCAACACACCTGCAAAAAGAGTTGAACTGTTGTACAGGACACTTCAGTTGTTAAATGAAGAAGCGACAGTGTTGGGACGAATACTATGTCCAGGTCTGGAGGTTGTAGGTGCCCTGCTCCTTATTGCTGCTGGATCATGTCTTGTAAAAAACAGGAAAATACTTAACGTTTTTATAAATATGTTTATCAGTTTAACTGGAATTACTACGTTCTGCATATACTTTGGACTTATGCAACTACTTTCCCATCTTGCGAGTAGTTCCAAAGCTTTTCCTAAAGTGTACAAAACGGTACTTGGGCCAGAATTCCGCCGTTCTTGTCGGGCCATTCGATGGAAGATGGGAAGTAGTTACTACATCCAATCAAACACTTTTCCGTCCATGCTAAAGAATGTCGTGCTAAAAGCTATAGTACGATTAATCATGACATTTTGATAAAAGGGTACTAATTGTAGCATATATACGTTCATATGTAATTCAAATTTAATGCTACTTAATGTTCTCACTAGATAAACAGGCCTGTCCCAGGTCAGTGCTCTTAAGAGGAAAGGAGATATTCCACTTTTCATGAAAAAATTCATATAGAAAACAAAAACAATACCAAAATTTAGTTGCTAAATTCCTGTGCTTATTGTACATTATGTGTAACTTTACAGCCATTTTCATGTACATGGAAGGACGGTTAGCAAAATTGAGCTTTTATGTTTAAGCAAATTACTATTCATTGAGTGGTGTAAAATCGACTACAGTAAATTATATATTGTCAAAAAATTTTAAGCTCTTTGGCCTATAGGCCTGCTAAATGTTTGCGTGTGCTAGTGAGTGGGGGAGGGTGGTCTCGCCCTGTTGAGTCGCCTACGAGGTTCTGAGGTCTAAAACTACTGAAGTTTCTGCTGGGCAATGGACGTGGGTTTGACCGCCGAGGAGCCTCGTTTTGCTTAGGCAGAGGGTGAGCACCACCTTACGCATACCCACCCATCTTCAGCCTAAACGACCGCCTTTCCAGGCCTCTAGTCACCACCCACTATCAACCCACCACTTTTTTGTGTGCTGGTTACTGTGCCGTGGAGCGATTGTCAACTTTATTAAAAACTGCAGGTCCTTCCCTAATACCTAATAACTTAGTAAATTAAAAAGAAATGGCGATGAACTAAAAGTAACAGAAACCTTATTTATTGACGTTAGAATGAGGTGTGGAAAGAAATGTAATTTATCGTAATTATGCAATATGATTAAGATTGTGTCCCCGTAAACTTTTCTTTTTTTTCATTTTCTTTTTCATTTTAAAACTTTTATATAGTTAAAAAAGGCGTTGTCATAAGAAAGCGCAACAGAACCACGCTTGCACCAAATATTAAATTTTCCCCCTCTTTTAGTTATCCAGCAATTTTAGTTTCTGTTTTGTTTCGCTTCTAGCAAAGAACGGAAACAAAAACGGCTGGCATGGAACAAAAACGAAAAAAAAAACTTCTTGGAAACTTAAAGATATATACATATATATATAAACTTAAATTATATTTAGAAAAGTATTTACATAAAGTATTTCCTGATAAATAACGCTTTCTACGCAAAGACAGAATTGGCCAATAATTTTATTACAATATGTATTTAATTGCCTATTAGTAGCGGAAGCGAAGCTGAAAGCTAATTATGTTTTCGTCATTTCTGTCCGTCTGTCTGTCTGTCTGTCAGAGTATCACGAGTATCTCAGGAACCACTGAACATATCTCAAATCTGTTTGCGGTGATGTGTTCCTAAGTTTCCGGCACAGTTCAAGTTTGTTTTTGTTTGACCGGAAGTGACCCACTTAGGGGTCAAAGGTCAAGGTCAAGGAATATCATTCTATGACAACATGAAAGATGACCCCTACAAAAGTTGTTCCTCTTATGAAGGGAAGCAAGACTTGTATAGGACAGTTTTCTCTGTGGCCGCCAAATGACCCCCAAAATGACCCCTTGACCTCAAAATGACCATTCAAGGCCAAACCCTGCTTTTGCATGAAACAAAAGTTATGATGTTTAGATGACCCCCGTGACCCACTTGACCCCTTGAACTCAAAATGACCTTTCAATGTGAAACTCTAGTTTTGCATGAAACGAAAAGTTATGATGGTCACAATGATCGTAAAGCCCCCCTTAACCCAAAAATGACCACTTGAATTCAAAATGATCTTTCAAGGTCAAACTCTAGTTTTGCATAGAACAAAAGCTTTGCTTTTTGCGTCAGATTTTGCTGACCTAAAACGCCTTGTATTTTTGGGAATGGCCTATTGACTTCCGAAAAGCAAGACTTCTAGTATTTCCTAGTATAATCTTAATATTTTTTTTAGTTCTTAAGTTTCCTAATTCTGCTACTGGTTGACCAATTTAACACGGTTTATTCTAATATTGACTATAATTCTTCTACCATTCCTATTGACACTACTTGGTTGTACCGTTTTACCACGGTTTATTAAGATTGTTTGCTGGAAGTTATTTTAATTGTTCCCTGTAAATCCCAAGAAAATCAAAACCACAATTGTCAATAGTGAAATTTTAAAAAAAAAGGTGAAAGAAAAGGTTCTTACCTCCTAAATTCTTCCAAATGATGAAAAAAAATTTTTGGTAAAAAATCTAAAATCTAAATCGGATAACATTTAGAAGTCGCGCAAAGGTCAGAAAAGTTTTATTTTTACGGGAAAGGGAAAAGGAAAACAATTCCCCCAGTTTTATAAATTGTGATGACGCCAACTACTTACTGCTTTTGGAAATATGTCGTCATATTCACATATAATTTTAAAGAGCAAATCACCATTATTATAATGGTTTTGGACTTGATAACACTTTGTACTGCTGAGACGGTTTTCATTATTTAGTTAAATCAATTATCAAGGTAAGATTTTCTGATGACCCTTGTGTTTCACGACGGGAAATGTGCTATTTTGTAGGCCAAGGATTCTTAAAAATAAACCTAATGAGAAATTCTGCTAATTGAAAATTGGTGGAGTTATTCAAATTTGAATTGTGGCAGTTACGGGAGTAAAAATGGGATAACTGTCTCTTGCACAACTCGCTTTCTCTTTTCTCAACTCAAAATTGAGCGTAAATCCTTCATAACCCCCATGCCATTTCAAATTTCCAAATTTGGAAATCTCAATTTTTAATTCGCAGAAATTTCTCTTTAGGTTGGTTTATAGTTTTTCGGCTACGACACTGCATAGGTCCTGTCATGAAACACTGGGGCCTTCAAAAAATTATGCCCTGTCTTGTCAGATGTAATTGTAGCCGTATCACTAGGCTAATTCTTCTAGCAAAAATGTAACCAGAACGATTTAAAATAGTTTCACACTTATTTTATTGCAATATATTGCAATACAATCTTAATCTTTACCAACCTGAATAGGCATTAAAAATCTAAATCAGAGAGAGCTCATTTGCTACTACATAGTTGGGCCAAGCTAGCTTATTCTAAAATGGAAAGACGCAAACATTAATATTATGATCCTACTGTCTTACGACGGACTTTACTTTTAATGTTTACTTCTACACACGGATAATCCGTTGTTTTGCTTGTCATTTCACTTAATTTTGTTGTCACTTATTGTTAATCGCTTAGGATTTATTACATCAGACTTTATAGATTGATTTATTTAATCGAGATTTATTTTTTCTGAACTCCTTAAGCAACTAACCTTAGTAATTGTCTCGTTTGTTAAGTATGATTGACAAGGGTAGTAAATCAAAAAAGCAACTGTCAACGGAAGATTTCCTTATTGATGTATCTCAACAGAAAATGAATAGTACATCATGAGGTCATAAAACTTCGGCGGATTCGGGACACCACCCGGAAGTGTTGTGATATAATAAGTTGCTTGCAATTTTTCGCAGAAAAGGAGCCAAACTACGGACTTGTTAAATGCTGTTGTTTAATTTTGCATTAATTAGTATATGATATATGATCCTAGAAGTATTCCCAAAATACAAGGTAACATCAGCTTAATTGTAGAAAAATTTAGCTGATATAAAGGAATATGTCGAATTGTAAAAAATGATAGTCGTAGCTTATTTTTAAAGCAACTCACAATTCAATTCAACGATTCAAAGAACTGGTGATTATTGTTCAAGTTTCACCGACCATTTTTAGCTTTACACCTTTAAAAGTTCAGTTCATAGATTGAATATCTTTTTTCTATAATTTAACTAAAGTTTTTCTATAAATTGAGGCTAGAGCATTATTTGAATAATACTAGCGGAGCCAATAATTACATGGCCTTCAGTTTTCCGCCCGAACCAGGGCTTATGGACCGGTCATGTCTGTCCGTGTCTGCGACACTCAGGCTGAAAGAACCACAAGTTGGGATAGGTGGGTCAACCCCTTAGGGGTCAAAGGTCCAAAGTCAAATATTTTTTTACTTAGTTGGGAAGGAGGGATCCTTACTAAAATTAAATATCTAAAAACAAAGTTAGATTTTGACCGAATTCTGCTGAAATGAAATGTTGCCTATGTGGGACGACCGTGTCACATTTCCGGGAGAAAATGTCATTGTACTATTTTGATTATAAAAATTAAATAAATAAAATGTGCCAAAATAACCTAGATTTTCTAAACTTTCTATTTCACTAAACTAAACTAGAATAAAAGCACCCTGAGTATATAATCTTTTAGAGAGCATTAGTACAATGTTTACATGGTTGTTTATTTATTATACGATTTATAACAATGTAAATTATTTTATTTTGCGGTGCTTGTTTTATGTCTGTTCTTAACCAGAATTTTGTTGTCTAATATTTAACTTTCCTCTACTTTCAGTATTTTCTCGTTTTGGAAAACTGTTTCTTCTTCAACCTTTCGAGGAAAATTCAACGTGCAGCAAAATAAAGGAATTGTTAGTAAGCTTTTGCTTTATTGTCGTTAATAGGGAGTCATAGTATACAGAATTCGATGTTTTGCGGGTTTAAAGCATTGTTTATTTTATTTTGTAATTCAGCACGTAATTACGCACTCATTGTTATTCTGGAAAAATAAAAACAGTCGGTCCATTTCCAGAAAAAATTTAGGGCACTAAGTATTCGGTTTAGTGTAATTAAGTTAAATTGTACAGTTGAGTTCATTGATGTCCTAAGTTTATATTTGTACATAAAAATTCCAATTCGCCATTCGTTTTTTAATTTTTGTCCAATTTTATTACAATTCACCCCTTTGCAAAACGGTACTTCTTTTATGTTTTACTTTTTAAAATACGTGCTGCCCTGTCCTTTAGAAAACATTTTGACGGCTGTTGGACCACAACCAAATCTGACGGATCTAGAATCCGGTATGTTGTACGGTAAATCAGAATCTTCAAAATTAAAGAAAACTGTATGAAGTCCGGGTTCCGTTTCTAGGCAGAACGACTCTCCCTCCAAATTCTCATCAGTGAAGAATTCAACAAGTGCTGAATTCATTACAATTAGTGATCCAATAGTTGGTAATGTGGCTGGTAATGTTGCAAATTCCTGCCCCGCCAACAAAACATTTTGATCTCCTTCCAGAAGTTCCCGTGGATACAATGTAATGGCAGGAAGGGAAGCATCTAGTGGCGAACCAGGAATTCTTGCCGATCGGATGAAATAATCGTTCCTTTCTTCGTCAACGGCCCCGACTAATCCACTGCATGGCCATGATGAACTTACGGTTAGAGTAGTTACTGTAGTGTAATCTACCGTGTCATACTTAACCCACCTATGCAATTGAAATCAAGAAATAGTTAGAGTCCAACAATTTAATTTAGGATTTTTGTTTAACTTAATTATTAAAGTTTAACGCAATTTTTTTTACTATGTCTGTTCTGAAACGTATTATCTAAAAGACAAAACTGAACACATTATTCTAAAAATTACATAACCAGCTAAAAAGTTATTGAATTCGTTAAATGTAGGTACATTCTTAAAAAAATGTAGACAAAATTTGTGTTAGTAAAAAGTAGAACTAAAAAATAGAAATATTTTATGGGATATTGGTAAGAAAGTTCTCGTTTTAATTTGTTTTTGAAAGAAAATAAAGTAGTGAGTTCGTTATATAATTGAGTAATAAGAAAGTTTAAAATATGTTAATTATTAGTTGTGTGTAATTATAAGCCTTAATTCAGTATATTACTTCAAAATTAAACCAAGGATATATGAGAAGCTTGTCTCCATAAAAGTTTAGTTGAATATACTAATAAATTTGTTAATGGAGTATTATGACACTCACGTTCCCTGTGGGGAGGAGGTTTCGTAACCCACCTCTAAATTTGGTGTGTTTGCAAATATTTCTAGGTCACTTCCATCCTGTTTGTATAATGTTAGTTTCGGAACGCAAACTTGTCCTAATGCGGATTGGAATAGAAGAATGGTAATTGCGTATCGAAGCATGGCTAAGCTTGGTGAATCCAGTGGTTGTATCAAGTCTTTAAACAGTAATTGATTTAAGTGTGTATCCTTTTTAAAAAGTAGTTTAATCTAATCATTTCCAAAAACTTCCACGTCTACATTTCAGAGTTAATGGGTTTCTATTAATTGATTTTTAAGATAGTGATTAATCCAGACATTACAAAACAACTGTGAGGAAATTCTAGGCCTAAAAGCCATTGTCATTTCCCGCACAAGTACCACTTCAAATCACTGACATAAAATTGAAATTATTAAATTCATCTAATCAATATCAGTATCCTCTATACACATTAACCCAACTTTATTTTCAATTACGTCCTCTGCTGCATAAACTGATAAATTGTGCACGAGCAAATTTACAGTTTTTTCCAAATTAAAGAAATTTATTTTGCTAAAAAAAATTCAAAGCACAGTATCTGGAAACTCATTGTTTACTTTAGTGCCTTTCGGCAAGGTATTGTATTTAATTCGAAACTAGCTTCATTTTTTTATTGGAGACTGAATACGACAAAATCGTACGGTCATCTTGATCGTGACTAAATGTTTGTTTGTTAGGACATGCATATGCAATTTTTTACATTTATGTAACATTGTACTTGCATGTTTTAACAAAAGTATAAACGAGATCATGATTACTTATTCAAAGGGTTATAGCCAGGTTGCTTACAACAGTGTTGCATAGTACCATTAACAGCTTTGCCTATTTGTGATTCGCAATTCCAAACAAGATAATAAAAAAAGTCATTCAAATGTGATTAATTTGCAAGTAAATGTTTTGGTTCTGGAATAATTTGCATTACGTATATTACCAAAAAACTGTTGATGCGATTACCATTTCCAGCAAAATGCACCGCTGCTGGAGTCGAATCTTAGAATATCAGCATCAATTATCCCAAGGACTCCACGTTCGCTTCGATTTATTGTTAGGGTTCTTCCCAGTGCAATGTGGGGGTGATTGAGACCATCAACGCTGCTTTTTTTGAGACAAACTCAAGAAATGTGCCTCGTTGTCCGGATGCCAGTGAATAAGCATGAGAAACTTAACCACTAAACAACAGAGTCTCTCAATATATTTTTTTGTATTTTGGCATTCAACCAAACCTGCAATTTTGGTTCAAGGGTCAACTTTCATTGCGAATATAAATTAGATTACCAAGTTGAGTTCAATGGGCATTCAGTCAAGTTCTCATAGCTTTTCCTGCTAACTCTTTGATTATGATTGTAAGCAAAGACATGAGACATTGGAATGATTAAGAGCAAACTATAGGTATTCATACCAACTACTAATTTCAAGAATTTTTATAACTCCATTTTGAACCATATCTTTAATTAACTTTGCAATACAGTTATATAATTTCACTTTTCATGGATTAAATTGTTTTAATATTAATTTATTATGTCTGTGTGTATGTTTATTAATTAGGAATTATGTCCTAAATCATCAGTTCACAAAAAAATTAGGTTAACCTGGGTAGCTATAGTAACTTTAGCGTACACTCTCTACGCTAGGAATACGCATGACGCTGATTTTAACTCTCTACGCCTGTGCTTGCATTTGTTGTATTACAATGGGAGAGCAAAAAAAGTCGGAAACGGTCAAATGGGTGGTGAGGTTACCTGAGCAGTGGACTTCGTGGAATGATACAATTGCACTCACAGGCGTATTCAGTTGGACACTTTCTGATTTCTTCAACATGGAGTCGAAAATCGCTTCCACTTAATTTAAATTAATCGCCATTTTTAGGAATTTTTGTGGGGTGTTTGCTGATTCTTGGTTCGAAACAATATTTTGAGCAAATAGGAATTGGGGGGTGTGATGCAATTGCACGCACTGGTTATAGATACAAGGGTTAAGGCGATAGGCCGAAAATCAGCCGTAAACTTTTTTGAAAAATCTGGAACAAAAATTAGAGCCAATAATTGCCTTGATTCAATTTTTGAACAAAATTTATAAATCGCACACCATATAGTATTAAATGTAACTCGACTAAATAAATATGAATAAGTTCAAATTAAAAAAAATAATTAAAAAATAGCCAATTTGGTTGACCCAGTGATGAACGAGAGATGAATAGGTTTTCGAAAAGATGCTGTCAAACTCGGTGATTTACAGGTTCATTAATTGTAAACAAATGGATCTCTTTAGATTAACAAGTGCAATTGTGTTTGTGAGGTTATGACCTCACCATTTGTTAACTGCATTTAGTTAAAGGTCTTAGATGCGTTTCACCCTCCCCGTCACAACCCCTCGATGTGCCACGCGCTTAAGCCCTCGCGCTGTGCACGAGGAAGGAAGAAATCTCGGCCACTAGCCTCATCCTCCTCAGAAGGTCCCCAACCACCAAGGAGGACAGAGCTCCCCTTTACCAGCGCCAAGGAGCAGGACTCGCCTCGCCGTGGCTCCCAACCTTCTCCATCCCGCAGGATGCCCTACAGGTCAAGTGCCCTCGTCATCCTTCAGTCCCTAAAGCCTGGAGAAGCTTGCGCCAGGAGTAGCACCATCACCAGGAGGGGTGCAGGACCAGGAGTGGTTCTTCCCTTAAGGCTTCCCCTTCTCCATCTCGGTCATAGGCCTTCAGTATTTGTTAAGGCCCCTTAAATGCATAGGATTATTTAGGCCTAGAGGCTATTAGGCTAGTTTTAGCCACAGAGGGCTTTAGTTTAGGCTTTTATGGTCAATAAACCCAGCTAAGGGCCAAAGAGCCCCTTAAGTACCCGTTTTGTCCCCATTCATTCATTTAGTTAAGGCCTGGGTAGTGGAGGTCACTGCCTAAACCTTACATGTTTTGCAGTGAATTATAGTTTTTCACTACAATTGGTCGTTCTGTAGTGCAATCCGTAATAACGCAAAGGCAATTCAAAGCGGTGTTTACTATGGTGAATAAATTGAATGCCTTCATTTCAATCCTTGATGAAACATTTTAATGATCCTTTATCTGCAGCGTCAACAATTTCAACTTTGTCTTAGAAACGATAATTTTTTTTAACACTAAAACTCGGATAAGTCTTAAATTATTCGTCTGTTTTTTTAATAAGAAAAGGAACGCTGGAATTCAGCTTTAAGTGGATGCATGATTTGGATGAAGAAAAATTTGCCCTCAGGGCCTCACTATGTCTTATTTTGAATAGAAAAAAGAATTACAAATCTAAATTATCGTTACTTAGTACATTAGAATTTGAAATTAGTAAAACTAAAGTTTCACACACCCTGAGTTTATTTTTAGCTTTGTATGTAGTATGGAAAATGGAAGTAAAATTTGTTAGATTGCTTCGGATTGGTAATTACCAAATTGTAGCAAATGTACTTAATTGGTAAAAGTAGTCAATGTTGTGAGGTGTAGAGTGTGTACGAAGTGGCTCGTGTCTCACTCCTACAACTACACCATTCCTAGTTAGGAAATTCCAGGTTGGCCCAGTAGCTCAATGGTGAAAGAGCGTCTCCCCGGATAGGAGAAGATGTGGGTTCGAATCCCACTGGTGGCCTTTTTTTTCTGGCATTCTTGCACCAAGTCCTTATATCTGGTGCCCCAAGACAGGCTGATCTGT
>VYYI01002899.1:0-13524 GCA_021029175.1 Bilobella aurantiaca | reverse complement strand
AAAGTCCTTTTATCTCCCACCAGCTCATATGTGTACAAATCGTTGGATGCATGGATAACGTGTGGGCAAACCCAACTTATTCCGAAACAACCTGTTGACCATCTGTTCTACAGCCTGCACTCTGACGAGAGATTCTCTTCAATGGATATGAAATCTCAATGAAAATAGAATCAAAGTGAAGAGAGGGAGAGAGACAGTTTACACACACGTTAGGACGATGCTTAACAACTCACAGCCAGCACGAGAGTCAGCGCTCAGTCAGTCAGTCAGTCAGAGCATTTCGAAGCTCTCTCTCTCTCTCTCTCTCTCTATCTGTCTCACTCAGACTCGGCCCACATAAGTCAGTGGCTCCACATCCTCCTTTTGCATTGTATCCTTGTGAGCGCAATAACTTTTCTCACCAGAAGAGGCTCTTAACTCCATAGTCTGAAGTGACAAAGAAGCTCCTCCGAATCCTTTGTAACCCTCTCAGCAGGGCGATCGGAAGTGGTACAGAATCACACTATGCAACCAATTTCACACCGAAACTCAGTACGGATACATATATTTCCACAGAGTGACATCTTCTTTCGTCGCTTCCCAATTCCATTATGAGCGATTTTGAATCAAAACTCAATGATTCCACACTGTCACCACACACAGAGGTCATACAACCTAATCTATCACACATGACCGTATCAGAAATGAACAAGCCATACGCACACCACGTTGTCGTCTCGCAATTGCATTAGTAATTCCGTCCATATGTTCCCCGTTCCTTCCTTGTCTATTTACGGCTTAGGAATGAATGGATGGTGACAAGGAGGTGGCCATTAAACAACTGAAAAAGGCGGCCTGGCTCTAATAACTGAAGATCAAAGCTGCTGTTAACATTCCGTTCAAAATTTGGGTCAAAATTGGCCTCCATTGTGCGAGTCTCTCAGGATGAAGATCATAGCCTGTTTTTTCTGGAAAAATAACAACTACCATCCTCGTAATCCCTCGTCGTATGAAACACATCTTGGTGTTTTTGATCCACACACACACACACACACACGTACTCACTCTTAAAGGATTCATTCATAGTAAGCGGAGAGGGACAGATAAGGCATGAGGACGTTGAGTTTGAAATTAGCTTAATGCTTAGATATTATTATTGCTATTATTGTTAACTGGAGCCGTAAAAAAGGAGGACCTATTACAGCATACCGCTGTAATGACTCCTTAGCCTTTCCCTCTGTGAAAACCTCAGCCGCACACAACCATGGATCAAAGTATGTGAAACAGTTGTATATGCAGTATAATCATCATCGTCACCGTCATTGTTACCGCCACCATCACCGCACCACACTAACATGACCACCGATTCAACCCTGTTCGGTACACAACTTATTACGCAGGCACATGTTGAACTCCGTCTACCCATATTCCCGACAACTTGGTTCACACTTAACTCCACATGGATCCATGCGGTATATAGAGACGACCATTAAATGTAGACCCTTTACTTTTGGGCACCTTGTTTATAAGCTCATCGTATCGTATAAATGATAACACACGGGACATGGTGGTTAGTACGCAAGAAGCTTGCCCGATTATTTTTAGGTACACATTATACGGCATGTACCCCCAAGGAGTCCCTCGTGCGGCAGACGTGCCTCGTCCAGGTTTACGCATTCATACAAGTGTCATAATTTTTGTCATAAGGAATGGAGTTGTCTATGGTTATACAATGGTTCACATGAGGAATGCACGTTTGGATTAAAGCAAATTGCTTCTTCCCTTTCATTCATTTTCTTCTTGTTTGTACAGTTAGAATGGGCAGTGTGTACTCTGTGTGTTGGTGTGGAAGCTAGATTCAAGTTTAAGTATTCCTGGTCCGTCGTCGCCCATGCATATATATATATATATGTATACATATATGCAACATTTATATATGTATACATTCTCTGTCCACAACACTTATTCATTCCTATCGACCTCCGATATCTGTATTTGTTCCTCATAAATTTCTCGTAAAGATTGCACTACGGCACACACGAAAGTATATACATGTTTACATCATGATTATGATTCTTCTCGAAGTGTATACTGGACGATACAAGTGGAGAGGTCAGAGATGGTACGCCAAGTATTCAAGTGGCTCCTTCCAGCATGTGTACATATATATCTATATATGCGCTCACAAAGCCGGCTTAGATTTAATTGTCCTGGTACGGAAAGACAAAGTAATCAGTTGCACTTGTTCTCCCAACAAGTTGCTCTGCCGCTGTTATGCGACCGACTGTGGGATCCCACTTGGAATATGAAACTCTGGACCTGAATTGGGCCAGTTGGTAGCCGTTCCAAGCATGAGTTACGACTGACTTTGGACTGGAGGCAATACTGAAATCAAGTTAGACCATAAATTGATGCATAAGACGCAGGCGTGGAACTTTCGGTTATGCAGTGGTGAACGAAGATGGGTCTGTGGAGGATGACATATGTGTAGAAGAGCCACGTTTCCCTGTGCATATGCCCCATATCAAAACCTCATTCATAACTTTTTCCACGGAGAAGCGAACTCATTGAGAGAATAGATGTCAACAGGTTGTTTCGGAATAAGTTGGGTTTGCCCACACGTTATCCATGCATCCAACGATTTGTACACATATGAGCTGGTGGGAGATAAAAGGACTTTTTAGAACGGACCATTTCCTCTGACTCACTACACTCAGCCGTTCGGCTTTCCAGGGGTCGTTCGTATCACTATTGAATTTTCATTGAATAAGTCTGTAGAAATAATAATTCACGATTCGACGGTGTTGAAACGTTGCGGTTAAACTGAATGAGCGGCCCACCTGATTGGATCACAATTACTCTATGATACAATTGGGCTTAAGCTGAGAAGACCTAGACGAGTACGCCAATGCTCTGACTTAGTATGGAAGTTGTAAAGATCGTCACCTCCTGGAAGCACGGAGCTCGTTCGATGCATGTAGCAGTGTATGATGGTTATATGCACCTCCAGAGGCTATCATGCAAAGTCATTCAGACCGTAGAGAATGGTTGACCACTGACTGTGTCACTTTTATGTGGGTAAAATGCGCACATTTGTACGTAATTTCATTCCACAGCCCTTGCTCCATGCTCGGAAATCATAAGTCACATCTCCTCCGTTGGTATTAGAGTTGGGAACAACCGGTAGGAGATATCCCATTCTTTCCTGCTGTACTACAACGCTAATCTACCCAACGGAGTCCACTCGCATGAAGTCACATATATAAAATGAGCAGTGTTGAAATATAAACGAATAAAAGGTATTCCCATTCCCATTAATCACCTCAGTAGTGCAAGTAACAATGACTCAACTTGATTTGAATTTGATATTTTATTAAGTGGACAAGATAATCCACTGCTCGTAGCAATACTTTTGCGCTCATCCTCCGCTCAGGGGCAAGAGTTTCGTATTTTGGCGAATACGTTCCAATTCACTACAGAGAAAATCAGGAGTGGAAAAGGACAAGAAAGTTGGCCGCCAAAACATGTGACTTTTTTCGGTGGAACGCTGACAACAACAAAAAACCAGTGATTTTCGGAGTGGAGTTGGAATGAAGGGAATATTTTATGAAAAGAAATTACGATGGGAGGACGATGATTCTTAACCATGTGTGCATACATAGATGTTAAATGGCCCACAAGGAGTTCTAATAACCCGGCAGGGGTCCCGGAGCTGAATCAGCAAAAGTATAGAAGACGGAACATGAAACATGAATGAAAATCGTGACACTCCTCTTCCCCTTTCACTCAAGTACTATTACCCTTAAAACATTACAATGAAAATGGTATTTGAAAAAACCAACAACCTTCAGAATTTATGTTTATTTGTGAGGACTGATATGCAGTATTTAGTTTGAAATTTTCAGTTGATAACAACCGACTTTCGACAGACCAAAATCATGATATACTGTAAAAAAATCCCGCTCGTGTCCTTCAAAAGGAGAGCACTTATCATGGTCACATAGCCTCTTCCTGAGTCCGAGCAATATCCGGTCTGCGGTGAACGTGGACCGTTTGTCATGAAATCAAGCTACAACAACAGTTGCAGACCCCGGTGTGTTATAATTATAATTTGCGATTTCTCCCAGCTCTGTCGAGGCGCACGTCGTTGAACTCAGACTGATCGTAGAACGGCATCAACAGCAGCATTGAACTTGTTATATGAACCACTGGAAATTTGTATGAATTACATTACTTCAGTAAGTACACAGAGTCAGCGGTCAACTCAACTTGTCAACTCCTGCCTTTCATGAGGGGGAAAATATCAGTCTTGTACACCGAGCATGCACTTTAAAACGGTACAATCCCTGCTACTATCCTGTCACTACATGACCGTCGTGAAAGACTCTTGGGATGTTAATATAGGTAAGGTTAGGCTTCAGGGGTCAATCGTTATATTTGACCAATTTCCGGTCGCTGAGAGGGTGCGGCCATAGGGATACGTATGTCTGTGGTGTCAGTTGTGCTCACCAAGGGATGAAGTCAAAGCCTTCTTGAGAATCAGAAAGATAGGAGAAGTGCATTGAGGATCCTGATGCATGCACGCTATGGTGAATTGAACCACTTTTCCCTTCAATGACGTCCCTCATGATCATAAGTGGTCTATGACTATGACTATGAGACCTGAGAGTCGCAAACGACACAAAGATCCTCACTCATTCATCACCAAAGTATGTATGGCCTGGAAAAGGCATGTCAAATCAAATTTTTTTGAATATATTTATAAACTTCTTTCAGGCATCCAGCCTCCAGCATAGACCTCGAACTACGACGGGCAAATGCGAATATAACTATGGGCGTGTATCAATGGAACTGCATTCCAATGAATGAGTCCTGCCGCACTGACAGGATGACGTTTTGAAAAAGAGCAAGGAAAGCGTGTGATTGCCAATTCTACCAGCTTTTTCACCGGAAAGATCATATGGGCTCAAGCTGTGTGCACAAAGCGAAGATACGACTCAGGAGTAATGAATGCGTGTCCTGTAATGATGGATCTCCTTCCTGCACTTTGCCAGAATTGGAAACGATCATGAATTTTGTACGTCATACCGTTATGTTAGATTCAAATGAAGACAAGTAAATGTTAGTTTTATATTTAAATGGCTTGTGCCTTACGTTTTTTATTTTCTGGATTTCGGACGAGTATACGTAAAAGCCGACTTGGGTCACCACCACTTTCAATGTGCAGAAGGATTTTCCAACCGAATGGGACTGCTCATTTGCAAATGCCCGCTGCGCCCTGAGAATATTAGAATACGCAACGTACGCAAGGGACAGTTCTCATTGGTTGACTCCGTGGAACGGCATAAGCTTCTCCAAGAGCGCTGTTGTTGATATGCATAATTCTATTACCCATCGGAACAAAGTCCTTTTGATGTGCCGACAGGCGGTTCATCTCTAAAGGCGAGCCTAACGGTTCTTTACGGAGATAGTTGCCAATTCTGGGTAAAATCATTTATATATGCCATTCAGTAATGTGATGACTGCCAAGTTTATCCAAGAGCATGCTACACAACCAAGGTTCCGCGGTCACACGGGAGCTCATGGCATCCGCAATCGCAGCCATATGGGATCAACACAAGCTCACAGTGCGCTGGCAAAAAGGAAACATTTTGCAAGAAATGATCGTGGTGACAAGATTAAGGCTGTATCCATGTAACTCTCAGTGCCACACTGAGAGGACGACGGAGTGGAGCACGGCGTCTTCTCTCCATTATATAAGTCCATCTCGTAGTACACACACTAGTATGATGACTAGCCACCGCAGGTTTTGCTTTCATTTATACAATAAAATTCCTCCTTGCGGTCTCTGCGGTAGTCTCAATTTGCCTTTCCATTGCCATCAGCTCCGTTCCACTCCGCCATAGTTCTAAAAGTATGACCAAGACGGAGGACTTCAAAGAGCCCGGCTCATTCGCATTTTGCCAGTGGATGATTACATTTGATCCTTCTCCAAAAAAAGATCCCACCGCGATTCCGTGAGGGTGCCCAATAATGGGGGGCTTACAGCAGTAGCATTACGCGGAGTAAATTTATTGCGTCACTCTCCGCGCCTGGCAGTCATGCTCCTCAGTTCACCGCTTAGAAGAAGGGCAAGTTGGGTTCCAAGTGTCATGGGGACTAAATAATTCGGCTGGTGAGCATGCGCATTCCGTTTGGAAGATGAAACGCTGAGATGATCTTGCTAACAAAACCCATGAGTGCGTCGCGTTATACTGACAATGTTTCAAGTTAAACGCTTCGACATGTCCCCAATTTTTTCACTGTCACCGTCCTCCACTTACAAAGACCATGCATTCAACTGGTCATGATGATATTTGGCATGAATAACTGATTCTATGGAATAACCTTGAGGGAACTTCTACGTTAGTATATGCGCAAGTTATTATTCGCATTTCTAAATAAAATGAGGGCTTCTTTGGAAGCATAGTCACATGTAACACAGGTCTCAGGACTCAGCCACAGCACAGGCGTTAAAACCTAAAAGTGTGCGCGTTGGAACCTTCATAACGACGCACGGAAGTGCTGCAGCTCATGCTCACGCACAGGTTGGCCACAGTGAATAAGGCTACTCCCAAGTAATCTTTTTTGGTGGGGAATATGTGGGATCCCTTTTTTTTGCCGCCACAGTCGCGTAAGAAAAGGAATTTGATTACATCTCACTGTAGGATTCTCCCATCTTTCGTCGTTCACCTGATTGGCTTGAGGTCTACCTCGGAAAACTATTCAGAATTCTGTGACCACTGCTGCACACTGTGAGAAGGAAATGATTTTCGCACCCATTGTATCCTCATTTTTTGCGCCCGCTTGTATCCACTACTGTCAGGGTAGGGATATAGTCAGTACCATTGATTAAGCAGAAGATTTTATGGCTGTGCGATTACAGTGTGGAAAATTAAAAGGGTCCACTTACACAGGGTTAATCCCCCCCTCCATCCTAGGTACACATACTGACAATATACTTTGTATCAACGGTAGAGAATTACCGTGTGGACGTGATGATTGGATCAATGAATATTCAGTGAAGAGCATATGTACACCTTTTTTCAGAATTAGTATAATTACCTATCATTACAGCGCCCTTACCAGTTCAAGGGATGGATGCAGACCATGTAGACAAGTGCAACAATATCATTATACGACTGCATGTAATAAAATACGTACGTTAAAAAACTGACGGCCTGGGCATATACTCCAACTAATCACCCGAAGACCCGAACTGCTCTTCAGCGTCACCCACCACTAGTACATTATGGTAATCATTTTCATCATCATCATCATCATCACGGCCCAGAATTTGGCAAAACTTTAAAAGGCAATGACTCGGCCGGATTTTATGACCTATGCATCACTGAGTTATATAGCTTTAGTGTCTACTACTGCGGGCATGACACCTCCACCGTAAAGACAATGCGCTATTAATCTCCACATTATTATGCACACTGAGCGGAGGCTGGATTGGAGCATGCCTCAACTTCCCTACGGATTTACCCTATTTCTACCCACCTGATAAAGTCTATCTGCATATGTAATAATAGCAGCAATGGCAACCATTCGTAGCGCTCGATAAATATTTGTGTTGCTTCGACGCCGAAAAATTGATATTTCAGGTTCTTGAACGGCTCCATGTATGTGCTTTATCCAGGGGAGGATGACGCTAATCTATGAGTGCAAGAGCAAAGCCCCGTGTCTGAGTATAACGGCACTAAAAAATAATGTGGCAAACCCATGGTGTGGAGGAAGAGATGACGCCTGGGTACAATATAGCTACCGTTGTGCATGTGTGCAATATCGCTGTGAGTGAGCTGGTGGATCATGCATGCTAAAACGGGAGACGGCTGTGAGTGAGTGAGTGAGTCCCACTTTGAGGATCGCACTGTATGAGTTTTGTATGTGGTGACGACAACGACGACGACAGAGACAGGAACGACCAGTATGTGAGATTACCAGATGCTCCAATTATGCGCTCCTGTCGGTTTTAAATTACACACGAATTTTCAACTCTCATGATCCATGCCTCCGGAGGAGTTGAGAGGACAGGAACCTTGCCGTGTTTACATCGTTTTCATTGCAGGACACAAAGAGGAGAATCCATGGAGATTTGTAGTGGAATTTTGTCTGGTCTGCAGGGAACAAAGGTTACACAATGGGACGGACCATCCTCTCCTTTTCTTCTTCTGTAAGGTGGAAAATGGGCAAACCTTTGGCCTGTTGTCCCACGGTGCGGGAGGGAGACTGTACAGAGACACTCAGGCAGGCAGGCAGACAGACACACACGCACGCCGTACAGACCTTTCACAGTCACACCAATTTCACGCGAAAGGTAAGGAGGTGGAAACCTCAGGGGGTGGTGCTAATAGAAGTCACTGGCTAATTATCACCTTGAACAGAAAGGAAAATATGAACTTCTTGTATAAAATAATTTCTGGGGTGGGTTAGTTTGGTCACCGTATCCAGAAAGCCATTGATTCCGTGGTTGGCCCCTGTTCCTCTCCACATATTGTACTCAAGTCAAAGATTTGACCAAAGTTCCCAGCCCCACTGACCCAATGGGTTTTCGAGAGATGTGACTGCCTCTATGGACGGTCGGCTCTGCGCCTCACGTGCAATCGACATGCTCAAGTTATTGGCTCTTCATAAAAGCCATGTTGTTTTCAATTTTCCGCCTCGTTCAAGGCTCTGGCCCTTTCTGGAGCATGATGGATGCACGTACGTATCTGATGTGTGCCTGAGAGTGTATCTCTCGCGAACTTGGTCGTCTTCTCCTAGGGTCCCAAAGGCCCGGCTGAAAGAGACAGTTTAACCATAGCTTGTACGGTCAGATTCCACCGCTGTTGCCCTCCCGCTATAATGATGGACGAATGGACCATGTGAGCCTGCTGTTGGAACCTTTGTCGGAAACCCTCAACAACACTGTGTGAGAGATGGACTAACTCTCATTAAGGGCTCCCAGTCAATTTCCAACAATGGCCAAACTAATTCTTTTTCGAAGCCCAAACATCACCATTCACTGACTCCACACAACAATAAGTCAATGAAAGTCAAATTAAGGGGAAAAATCCTGTCGCCCAGACATGACTTTCTTCACACTGTGAGCCAGTCTCCTCATAATTCCTTGTCACCAATTGGCAGCTCAATGACGAGTGCCAGGTCATATATATTTATACATATATATATATGAGGCATATACTAGAACTTGGCAAACTCCGTGCTTGGCCACATTTGGGGAGCTTCCCACCTTCTTCATTGAAACATAATGATGGGTGAGGTGATGTACTCTTCTGTATGCACATGCGGAGATACTGGGGATAGATTCTCCATTGGAATTTTTGCTTGTTTGTACAAATGTCAGGCAGCTCTTACTGGAACAAATAATGACGCTGCTAATACTTCCATGAACCTAATCAAATGACTCATGTCTCAAGTATGCCGACTCCCGTCCGGTGTAACTATAGCGTCAACAATTGAATTTCGTAATAATTAAGTGAATACAAAAGTGTATGACCTATTTCTGATGATAATGAAAGTAAAATGATGCCCGGGGACATGTAGGCACCACCACCTAGGAACTGAGACGTGGAGGTGGATCGAATTACGATTCCTTGTTCTCTGCGAGTCAAGGGAGCATTCTAGTTAGTGCAGCGGTGAGGTTTTGCACATGCTGGAGCGTCGGCACAAAGACCACAGGATGCTACTACACACGCTGTATAATGACCGCGATTAAAGCCACTTGAGCCTCGTGTGAACTCTGGAGCCATGACCTGTTTCAAACTTGGGCATCTCTCAGCCATGGGTGCTTCCAAGAGGGGGAATCAATTCAGCGAATTTTGAGTCCTCTATGACGACTAGTGCTGGAACTACTGTTGGAATTTACCACGGTCGTTAAGAGAAGTTTATGAATGCGGGTGAGTTGAGGGAGTGTTCACACGAGGAGCCACCGAACATAGCCTCAGTTGCGGATTGTGGTACTTAAAAAAATCGGGAAAGTGCAACGCCAAAGTCGCCGCAATAAGTGACACTAACGCATTATGCACGCTATCGCGAACTCTAGCGTGGACTCTGATGACAGTTGGAATCAGCCGCAGAAACTCCGCAGAGTCCTCCACACGGTCCCATATGCAGTGCACAAGTATGCCTGCATTGTTGTTCATCATGCGCGAATTACTCGGATGTAAACGAATCTGCAAATTTGCTCAGTGGGTGTGATGACCCAAGTGGCGCCTTGCCATAATAAAAGCTTTTAACTCGTATCACATGTTTTCTCCACTTCCTCTGGCTTAATACGCAGTTCGTAACGACTGATGGTTAACTGTCACTTCACCCCCTTGGACAGCCCACTATACTATCTGGATGACAAATCTGTCCCATTTGGTACAAGCGCATATAAATATATATATAAAAATAATAAATATATATATATATATATATATAATATTTGTCTACACCTGTGAACTTGGTACTCCTGCGTTCTCTAGTACTGCATGAGTGCGAATAGTACGAAACTTGTAAGAAGTTAGAATTAGAACGACTTTTAATGGTATGACGAAAAGGGGGGTTTTCATGCATGGAGCACAATGCGGAAATAGAACTATGGGCGTCGAGACGATAATAAGCTAACAGATTAGACAAGGGCAGAATAAAGACAAGAATTCTTTGTGGCTGTTGGTAAATAAACTAATCCGAGTATAAATTCGAAAGAATCCTGAAATATGAATGGGCCCTGTTGATGTGTTTATGGTCCACCTTCTGTAATAAGGTTAACAAGATGATTCTACAATTCTGTTTGCTCCCAGCCACGACTTTTAACACGCAACAGTACATATAGCAGGATCCTGTGGACTCTCCAACTATATAATATCCTCCCTATCTTCATATCATATGCGCCTCTCCTGCCAGAGCCATCACAGTAGATTTTTTCGTGTCCACCTCTGAACATTTTACAAAGACTACACTGACTTTGGGAGAGTGATAATGTATTCATTGGGAAAGTATTTGTGCTGCTGAACAAGCTTACTATGTCAGACAGGCAGACACACACACACACACACACATCTTCCTCAGTCAGAGCGAGCAAATACAGGTACTATACTTTGTGTATGATGATAAAGTGCATATACCCTGTGAGCACACCAACCAACACAATTTCAACCCAACTTCAGCGCGCCTAGAAGCATCATCGAAAGAAAAGGGGTACTCTTTCTCGCCCATTGTATGATCAAATATTTATTGAATCGTGTAAAATAAAATGCGGGATGAGGAATTCGTCGGCATCCGTCTGCATGAACTCAAAGAGCCCTTTAGCTCCTCCACAGTCATCATCCCCATCATAACAATCATCGTTTTGACTCGCCCAACATACGACTCGCCACATCAATTATCTTTATAAACGTTACGTCCTTTATAAACTTATACGGTACAAGTCACATGGAAGTCAGCCATCAAAAGTACGTGGCGCGGGTTCACCTTCCTTCCGTTCAAAATAGAAAACAAGTGTGAGTCAAACTAAATACTTATGGTATTATCCACAAATCAATGGCAAATCCAAATTCCAGTTTAGAATTGATTTATAACAATCAAGAATGGCGGGATACGCATTGTATCGGACCGATGCAGCGTCTGCTCTTCACAAGGGGTAACATCAACCAGTTTAAACCCGGTTTTCACGTAGCCAGCAATTCAAAGCATTATTGATCACTGGGACGTCGGCGAAATGTATCATCCAGCGGTATTCATGGCAATGGCAAGACGCTTACGGTGCTCGTATGTCTGGCGTCTGTCTTCATGATTAATAGAAAAAAAATGAAAGTTGCTGCATCTTTTACAACCTCATTACGTGTTACCAAGGATGAAACTAACACGTATGATCCCACTGCTAACACGCTAGACTCCTCCCCATGCTGACCACAGCGTCAACTGCTCTCATTAGATTACTAGAACAACACTGGCCATGTCTGTTTGAGTATTTGCTTTGACTCTTGAGTATGAATTCTCGACGTCAGTACCCCTATAAAATGTTTCAACCTTTGATTGAACTAAAGAACTCGTAACGACACGACAACAAGTTGTGTAGGTAGTGCTGAGTTTCACGACCAATCACATATCCGGAAATAAAAACAATGATAATTTCGAATGAGGATTTCAAATGGGTACTTTTATAAAAATCCGTCTCCTTCCTTTGCTACGGCGACAAGACACATTCGTAACTAAGAACAACTTATTCATTTGGGTAGTTGGATAGATTTTAAATACAAAATCTCAATCTTGATCATGAGGTGAGTTTACACAAAACTATTATAGCAAGATATATCCCTCGCCTACTTTAACATGAATCCTGAGCATTTTCCTGCGCAAAATTTACGAGGAAAGCCGAGTAACTTTTAAGTTGATGCCTCTAACAGAGCCCATCCGTCGACATCATCTTCACGTGGCTCTCGCCATATCACCCTTGGAGGTATATAGAACACAATAATTCCGGCTGACCTTCAAGAATCTACTCCGTTGTTCACACAAGCTGAACCAGCCAACCTTCGGAATGAAACAAGTGGCTTTTAAATGCAATTTGTCAACGAACCCTTCAGTCCACTCGGACTCATCCAGGACTCCTTATCCTTGAGCGCTCGAAAGTAATACGAGAATGTCTTGAAAGCTGAAGCTGTGCAACCTGGAGTACGCAGTATACACTCCTATCCTAATAAAATGTCGCCTCCAGCAGCAATCCTAAGGATCTTACCCTTGTAGCGGAATCACTGCAATAAAACCTGCCATTTCCTATCAAAGAACCCACCAGTGTGATATGAATCATATTTGTATAATTATTGTTGACACCTTGGGATAAATTGCAGCTGAAACCACGGGTCATGTAAAACTTCTCGAGGTTAGCATCCATCATTAATGAATTAACCCTTATCAGCCAGGAAGATTCGAGGATTCACGCTGAGCTTGTTATCGTGCGGTTGAGCTTTCGGAGTAAATTATCAAAGATGAAATGAAGTTGGCAGGAAGCACAGAGGACTTTCCGATTACATACGGGGCTTACACTCTGCGGAAGGGTATAGTGACCAGATTTTTGCAAGTTGACGAGGTGTCAGCTGGTAGTATTGTTATAATGATAGTACATGTACGCTTGCGCCTCCGCCTGCGGGGAAACGCGGAGATACGATAAAGAATTGAAGAGAAAGAGGTGAGATTGGTCGAAATCAGAGTCCCTTCATAAAGGAGCAAAGAAGGCGCCTTTAAAGAAGCAACAGTTTATTTTCAAATGAGACCCAGTGACGAGTGAAAAGAGCCTCCAATCGCTGCCCTAATGAATGTTTTTCGGGAAGGTTTAAATAGAAGCATCTCGTATCTAGTGGAGGGAGAATTCCCTCACCTTCATTCATTTGTCTCGATAGATAGGAAAAACAGGTTTTTTGTCATACGGAAGGAACGGAGCAACCACACATTTACTTAAGATCCACACACACACACACACACACACACACACACACACACACACACACACACACA
>VYYI01002898.1:0-13527 GCA_021029175.1 Bilobella aurantiaca | reverse complement strand
GTCCGCTCCAAAATTTCAGCAGAATGGTAAACCATACCCGCTTTGCCCCAGTGGGGTTTCCCACTGTAGTTGTATAGCTACATATAAGTTATAGTGATTATAAGCTCGATATGTAATTCTAAATATTTATATACATAGTATTTATATAAAATATTTTTAATTCAAAATTTCCAAAACAATACAAGGATAATTACAAAATGTTAATTTATTTTATTTACTAGTTTTTTTTTTGTTTTATGATTAAATTTTGGAAACAGTCTCTATATATGTAGATATTAAAATTATTGCATTTGCATTGCATTGCATTGCAATTTGCAACTACTTACCATTGACTGCCATATAGTTTGGTATGCTGCCAAACCTGCTGTTGCCATTTCATATGGATTTGCCCGATTTAGCATATAAAACTCAAAGTGGCAAATATCCTGTTCAAAAGCGTTTGACATATACGTATCACTAGATGGAGAAAAGCGGAGTAGAATCCCTTGTACTGGAAACGCAGCAGGATATTTGGTGATAATATCTTTCACAGTGCGCACAAATTCCGGGATAGCGTTGATATCGACTGTAAACTCACTATCGAGTTGCGTCAAGTTAAATGGACCGTGGAAAAAGGGACACTGCAACTCTCCTTTATTGTCGCAAATTGGCGAAATCATTTTATGGTAGTAACCAACCGCCGGGTTCGATACGGTTACTCCATCATATGTATAAATTGGCGCAACTCGAGGTATAGTGCGAAGAAGTGTCAGCATTGTGAAGTCTTGTACTTGCTCGATAACAGTATAAACAAGGTTCGGTGTCACGGGATCTAGCTGCTGGACACTTTCTGCACCCGTAACCAATGCTGCGTTAACTTCAACGTACGTTGATGGCACGTGATCATTTGTCCAGGCTTCTCCAGGAATATTTTCGTCCACTATAGTGCAATTCGAAACTACCAGTCTTTCGGCCGATGGAAACCAATAGAGAGACATTATATCCGAAGTTCTTACACTGGATATAAAAGAGCCATCAAACAACATAGAGTCCCCGATTCGGTAGTTATGGCATTGTAGCTTGTAAAGTGGCACTGTGCGCAGTATCGCACTTATTACAATACCAAGTAGGCCTAGGTGAACACGATACAACCGTAATTCCTCATAGTCGGTTATTTGCCGAATGTTTCCGTCCGCTCCAAAATTTCAGCAGAATGGTAAACCATACCCGCTTTGCCCCAGTGGGGTTTCCCACTGTAGTTGTATAGCTACATATAAGTTATAGTGATTATAAGCTCGATATGTAATTCTTAAAGTGGCACTGTGCGCAGTATCGCACTTATTACAATACCAAGTAGGCCTAGGTGAACACGATACAACCGTAATTCCTCATAGTCGGTTATTTGCCGAATGTTTCCTTGGCCGTCGATAACGGTAAGGCCAATAACTTGGTCGGAAATATTCGAAGTAAATTTTAGTGTAGAGCCGTGCGCACCCGTACCTATGGCACCGCCTATAGTGATGTTACCAAACCCGGGAATTATTTTGAGCGCACGTCCTTTGCTTTTAAGGAACTCGCAAAGGTCGTGCACATTCACTCCCCCACCAACAGTGACACTTTGATCCATTTGGTTAATTCTCATACCGCCAATACGTGTCATGTCAATTGGAATGCCATTGGTACAGAGTATGTCGGTAATTGAGTGACGTGACCCAAAAGCTTTGACAGTAATTCCGTGTTGAATGGCAAAGTGAACAATATTTTGCACCTCTTGCACTGTTGTGGGATGCATAATTTCATGAGAAGGGGTACAAACAGGGCCTCTGTAGTATGGGACATAGTACAAACTCGAATCTGTCCTGATATACAAAATACAATTAAAACTTCAAAATCTATATACACAATACAATTAAAATTTCAAAATCTATATACAAAATACAATTAAAATTTCAAAATATATATACAAAATACAATTGAAATTTCAAAATCTATAATCAAATAGTTTTTGTTGTAGTTTTATGCATGAATAGATTTTTTTTGTTTATTCTATAGTTTCATTCCCTGTAGGTTAATAAAGACTCATAACTATTTGTTGATATATCTCACAAAATAAAAACTAACACTTTTTTTTAACGCATTTAAATAAATAGATAATTAAATAAATACAATTTAGCACAAATACTTAAGCTTGAATCCTTTTCTTTAACTTACCGAGGTCCTTGCTGTGCAGTTTCCATAACAGACAAGAGACATATAGGAGGAAAAATGACTAGGTAAACTGCAAAGACAGAATTCATTTTGAGAGAACTATGCCGCATCTTGTGGAAATGCCTAAATCTGGGAAATTCGTGTCTAAATTAAATTAATTAAATTAATTGTTTACTCAGTTATTATATAGTGCGTTTCTGTTTGCACGATATGTAGAACTTTGCAACTGGTTAGAAAACTAGGTGAAACGTACTGATACTAATTAGGAATGCATTAGATGCAATATTAATGACAAATTACATTCAAGCTCAATCATTGTTTACATTTCATTTATTTATGGCATTGCAATTTTCTGCAACTATATTGGACTGGAATGACGCTTCTAGTGAGGCTCGTATTGCCAAAAATTCCAATTGCGTAAATTTTGGAGGTAGTGTTGTCATGAGAAATGGCAAGAATTCTCATCGAAAAAATAGTGCATGCGAAGGTTTGCTAATAACGAGGATGAAGTAATTGAGAGAGAGTGGTGTTTTGAAAATATTAAAATTGGTTAGTTTCATAATTCCCAAATTCAAAATGTACGCTATAGGCGATACTTCTCCTTTGTTTTGCTACACGTAAATATGCGGAAGTCTGTCAAACAGTTTCTACAGTTTGATCCAGAATCCTTGAGCCCTCTCAACCATAGTTATTATGGCAAGCAAAAATGAAATAGCAAAGAGCAGCAAAGCGGTATTAACGACTCTGTATAACATGTCTTTCAAATTACGCTCAGCACTCAATTTCTATCAACTTTTAGTTATATTTCTATTTTCTATACTTTAGAACTGTGAATACTAGACTGAAATTTTAAGCCTTCCAGATTTATTTATCGAAATTTATCGAAAAACGAATAGCTAAAAGTGGTTTGTAATCAGTGAATCAGGGATTCGAACCCTCGTTTCAAACTGACTAGTGGTAAAAGACAGCTCTTAGCCACTTGGCACACTCCAGAACACTAGTGTATTTTGCAATATGGAAAATGGGAGTTAGTTCATTTCCATTTGCAATAAGCATATTGCCATTGCATATTCGGTAGGAGTCATATTAGGGACATTTCTTATAGTGGTAAATTATCCAAGTGAGTAAAACGCTTCTTGGTTGTAATATTACCATAACGTCCAAAAATTACTTTACAATCTTATTAGGTTGTGAAAGTGAAATGAATGTTTCTTATACGTCTCTCTTTAGTAAATACATGTTACCAATTTAAAGAAAACATAATTTGAAGATCGTCCTTGAAGATTCCTTTAAGTAAATTAAAGTAGCTAACTTTATGGGAACGCTCTGTCGGTCTGTCTGTCCGGTTATAACTCCCGAACGGATTAAATTTTTGAAAATCTGTTTTCAGGAGAATAGTGTAGGGTCCTTGGCTGAGGTGAATTTAGAAGATGGGTCATGAGGGTCTGCCCCTTCCCCTCATTTCGATGACCCCCAAAACCGATCGGTTTCTTTGGTTTCTTGCTTGTTTTATTTTAAAATGAGAAGTAATTATATTCTAGTCACCTGGGTGACCCCAAACCCAAAAAATAAAATTAATTAAGCGGCAACTTTTTCACCACGTTTAAACGCAGAGGAATCTGTTGCTCTCAACTCATGCGCCGTGACAACTTTCTTTTTGGTGAAAAATTGCTTGTTGCGGCTAAAAAATAGCCTCGTATAAGTCAAGTGTAAGAATCTTGAAAATTTTCGAATGTCAGGCCTATAAAGTTGCAGGGTTCACTTAAGGGTACTCCCGTCTTAGGACGGGCTTATTTATATCTCGTTTTGTTATATAAAAGCCCTATTTTTGTATCTTCATTTTTAGATATGTAAGTGGCCGGAGATGGGATTTTACCTGTAATTTTTTATTAGCTAGAGAGTTGGAGAGAAAAGTTTTTATGAAGTATCTCAATTAAATCAGGAATACACTTGCGCATGAGATTTGTTTCTTCTTCAGTGTGTATCGAGGAGCCGAGGAGGGAGGACCTCCAAAGATAGAAGTTCCTTCTCCTGGTCATACTAAAACTCACCTGCTTCATACGCAGTTCCAGGGATGGGCATCGTCTTTATTTTTTTTTCAAAAATTAAATAACAAAGGAGTGCTGCTGCTTCGGTTCTAGGTCGATTTTGTTTCGCTTTAGTTAAATTAATAATTGAGATAATAATTATTTTTGAAATCCACATTCAAGTAAAAAATAATTAGGATGAATGATAATTAGTGAATCGCTTTAAGTATTTGTTGATTTAAGTTAGTTAACCTACGTCGAATAATAGTTAATTAACTTCATATTAATTATTTATTGGACGTAGCAGCAGCTTCTTTTGCTCTTTTTGAAATGTTACCTGCGAAACTTATTGACTCATGTAAGTGTCACCAGTAGCGACCCTTTTAATATTTCCTCAATTCAAAATCTTGAGCGCGGGAAATTTTTTTCCGAAAACAATTATTTTGCTTCAGTCGAATCAGTCTATCAATCAGAATTGCTTTATTTGTGTTCTGTCTGTAATTAATCGCTCGTTAAATTAACTAAGCTAATTAATCTTAATTAATTAGCATACTTAACACTAATGGAGCAGTTAGTTAAAGTTGAATCGCTCGAATCTCAATCAGATGAAGATGACACAACATATGTTCCACCAGTTGTCAATCAAGCAACTGGACCGTCACTGGATCATCCCATGCAGGTATATGTTTCACATACAACATGCTTACATATGTTGCAAACCCTTGCTCACATATGTTGTCATGAAAATTTTACTGGTCAATCCCTAAAGAAAGATAAATGTATATCCTTGTTAGGGGGCCCAACCAAGTTTTTCTCTCCGCTTCTCTTCGCTCAAACTAGTGTATATCCAGTCTAGATGATATTTCATATTTAAGTTAAGCTGATAGACAGTTAGTTAACAGTTCTCACTTAATTTTAACTAATTGTAATTTAATTAGCTCAATCAATTAATTAACTTTGTAGACACGCCGTGGAAAACGAAAGAAGCATAAGAACGATAATGCGTATAAAAAGAGGAAGGGAAACAACGAATACGCTACCGATGCTGTGCCGATGCCTTTTTACCCGGAAGACGTCCGCATTACCCGGGTTAACCTACAAGACGCAGAGCCTGAGGTAATCTGTCTCTTGTCGTTTTATTATCTATCATGTTATCACCAAAATCTTGACAATTTATCATTTATCATCTTGTCAAACTCAAAATCAGGATATTTTATCGTTCATTATCATCAAAAGCATGATAAGTATTCATTCATCGTCTTATCATCAAGATCATGACAACTTATCATTTATCATGCTATCAAAATGATAAGTTATGGGTTTTGGTGTTTTGTAGACGAGGAAGATAAAAGTGGATGAAACACTTATCAGTGCCTGGGATCTTATCACGAAAAGCCTGGAGACGAGGATTTGCAGTTGCGATGAGCTCACTGAACGCATCAATGCTATCGCTGGAAGTGCATCTGACTTGAACGTGCTCAAGTTCACTATCGAGGAGGTATTTATCACATAGTATCTGATAAGACGATTATGATAAACATGATCAATTAACATTTATGATAATTCAGGACATGTCATGTGACGAAGGGTACCACTTCTTTGACAAGGTTCTTCCCTTCATCGTCACTCTCTGCCTCGACCTCCCAAAGGTGCTCCAAAACACTGTGACAACTCTACCTCAGCATAAGAAGGCACTTGTCAATATATCATACAAAGAAATCGCTTCTCTCATGGCAAACGCCTTTTTCTGCACATTTCCTACAAGGGAGGAAGAAGACAAATTTCTACCAATTAACTTCATTGAGTAAGATAATTGAGCAATTAAACTACTTTTCCTTCATTTTTATAAACAAGGTAAAATATTTAAACAATTTGTTTTAAACAAAATTATTACAAATTTGTATTTTGACACTTTGGTGTATAATCTCGTCAATATTGTAAACTGCAATTTCGTAAACTGCAATTTTGAAAAGATCTTATTTAAAAAAAATTCTTAAAACTCAGATTTAAAATTATGGAAATTACAGGTTCTACAGCTGTAATCCAACTGATTTGCGCATGCGTGACATGGTACGCCGGCTGCGCAGTATTCTAAATTATTTTGAAAGACTTGAATCACAAGGAGTTGAAGGTAAGATGTTGACATTTGTTTGTTTGAATTTTTAAAAATGTTGTTTTGAAATTTTCAAACAGGAATTCAAAACGGAAAAGTCACGTGGTGCAGAAAAAGAGGAGTTCCTTCTGATTGGCTGGATTCCTTAGGCTTCCAAGTTTTCAGGTCCTGGAAAAATGGGAAGAAGAGTAATTTGCACGAAAGGGACAATGTACTCAAGTAAGTTTTAATTAACTAATTAATTAGTATTGCAAAATGCAATCATAAAGAAAGTTTTAATTAATCTTAATTAAAACATAATTAATGTATTTAAAACAAACGCCTTGAATCTTGAACGTTATTTTGAATTCATTAGAACTGATCTCACTGAAATCGCTGTTCAAATAGAGGAGAATCAGCTGTTTTGCACTTTTCCCGAATTCATACTTTCCCGCCTCTTCGTCCAAAAACTCCTCCCTGAGGAAATCCTGATCATCAGTGGCATTCAAAATTTTAATGAAATTTCGAAAAACTCAAAAAACAATTTCGAAATTTCGGAAGATTCAAACAGTGACATGACAAGTCAAGTTGCCATTTTGCAAAGTTCCAAGTGTGACTTTCCATCCCTTGGAGTGGCCTTCGCTAGGATCAGGAGCACTTCCGACCTCATTCTGGCCAATAAGACTCTTCCGCTCGCATTTGTCTTGTCCAACAAAAGAAAAAACCTCAAGATTCTCATAGCCAACCACGGAAAAGCAGAAAAGGTCAATGACCTCCAAATTGATTTCAAGGTAGAGGTCAGAGGTGACGAAGATGGTGACCTCAAGGTCACGAGTCAGGGCAAGAAAAAAGGGAAGATGGGAACGTCAATTTGCACTTTTTCAGCTCAAGATGCGGCAACAATGAGGAAGCAGGCCAAGATTGCCCTTTTGATTTCATACTGTAATGTACAGAGCGATTCAGAAGTGCCGATTACACCGTCTAATCCTCACTACAAAGGCGTTCATCATGCACTCAACGCAGCTCTGCTATGCTTTCCATGCCGCGAAGTACCACTTCGAAAAGACATTAAGCTCACTCTGGGCCCAAATAAGACTGAATTCGTAAGTTTTAAATTTTTTAAAAAGCCAATTAAAAAAAAAGTCATTTAAAAAGACGTTTTCAAAAAATCACTTAAAAACTTTTATTGATTTGATTAAAAAAAAAGAAGTTTAAACGCTTTTTTTAAAAGTCGTTAAAACATTTAAAAAAGAACTCATTACAACATTATTTACGAAAGTCATTTGAGGAGTATTTTTCTTTTTCAAAAAGTCATTAATTTTTTTAAAATCATTTTTGTAAAAAGTCATTTTTTGAAACAGGTTTCTGCTGCGAGGCAAATTGTCTCTTTTGACGAGCCATTGAACTTTGACCTCGAGAAACTGAATGAGAATTTACCAAGTGAAATGCGTGCGGTGGCTTTCAAGCGCGTGTCACGTGACTTCGTGGCGAATCACTACTGCTCCTCCGAATCTACTTACGCCTATCTCATACCCACATTCGCTTTTGCTCCCGTGAGATTTAAAAGAAATTTTTTTAAAACAAAGTATGTTTTAAAAAAACTTACTTTTTAGAAAAATGAATTGAAATTTTTAAATCTTTTTGTTTAGATGCACGTTGACGTGCTTGACTCGTACAGAATGTCGCCAGAGGCTCTCGAGGAGTTGCGATCTGTTCTGAAATGTTTCATTGGAAGGAATGACTATCACAATTACGCTCCTTCTGAAACGCACGGTACATCTTCGAATCCGCCGTCCTTTAAATGCTACATTTACAGCTTTGACTGCGGTGAGCCCTTTGAGGTCAATGACCTTGAGTACACCTTGCTAAGGGTCAAAGGTCAGCGGTTCGCGACAGGTCAAGTGGAGAGGATGATAGGCCTGTGCACTTCAATTCTGCGTGGGTTTACCGACCTTGCGATTTTTGAAAAGGCTTTCAGTGGAGCCAAACTTAAAATTCCCTCTGTACCTCAGCTGGGCCTCATTCTGGAAGACGTTGCTTTTGGCAAGTAAGTTCGTATGTACAGTACCTTTCTCAAGTACCTAAGTCAAAAACACATTTCTCCTCTTTTCGCTTTCTGGAATTATTTTAATAATGTTTGAACTTTAATTAATTGAATTTTGGATTAATTTAATTATTGATTGTACCAATTAATTACAATTTCTGTAATTTGCCAGGTACAACATAAAGCACGGTTTGAACTGCATCCATGAGAAAATCTTGTGGGACGATGTGAAGGAGGATGTAGACCGTTTTCTCAAGACGGTAATTTTTCCATTCATTGTGAAAATGGAGGAAAACGAAAAGGCAATGCAGGTTTGGCTCCGGGAAAATGGACCAATCCTGGAAGAGGAAAATGGACCAATCGTAAAAGAGGAAAATGGACCAATCGTAGAAGGGGAAAATGGACCGATCGTAGAAGGAGAAAATGGACCAATCGTAGAAGGGGAAAATGGACCAATAGAAGGAGAAAATGGACCAATCGTAGAAGAGGAAAATGGACCAATCCTGGAAGAGGAAAATGAACCAATCCTGGAAGAGGAAAATCTGTAATCAAATTGCTATAATTGCAATAATTGCAATTTGCAATTGCAATTTACATTGGAGTTGCCAAGGTGCCGAACAATTTTCTAGTATTTTTGCCTTTACTAACCAATTAATTAAATTTAACTAATAATTAGTTAATAATATATAAATTAAATAAATATATAACATATATATATAATAAATTAGTAATTATTATTAATTTTTGGCCAATGCTAAATTGAAGACGTTTAATGTTAACTACGATGGTTAATGATTGCTAATTAAATTACTTTGGTAGTTAAGTGGCCTAATAGCAATATCAATCAATATAAAATCAAGATTAGCTATTTTTTGCTTTTGGTAGTAGTGCAAAGGTAGTGAACCAGAAAAAAATTGAAATAATATTATTGTGACTTGTAATGAAATATAAACAATTTAAACAAGTGAAAAGCTCAAGTTTTAACTTATTGTTTATAAAAAAAAAAACATTGTTTATATTTTATGTTTTAATTTTCAAGTTTTCGAGCGCGGGAGTCACTTCGCCGAAGGCAAATGTTTATCTTGTCCACGTGAGATTTGCATTGCATTATTGCATTGCATATTGCATTGTTTAACCCAAGCATCAACTCTCTTAAATAAATTTAAGTAATTAACGCAACCTTAATGTAACCTTAACTAATTAGTCTAAACCTAATTAATTAGCCTAACTTAGCAGTGTAATGGAACAATTAATTAAAGTTGAACCGCATGAATCTCAATCAGATCAAGATGACGCAACACGTGTTCCTACAAATGTCAATCAAGCGATTGGACGATCGTCACTGGATCATCCCTTGCAGGTATGTTTCACTTGCAGCAAAATGTAAACAACATGTATTCTAAACATATGCTCTAAACATATGTTCCAAAGTTGTTTAACTGCACCTTGTTGCCCTCCATAGTTGCTAATTGTTAACCTGTAATTTCTCTTGTGATTGTGATTGTGACACGCCAGGCGAAACGGAAACACGAAAAAGTGGAAATCACTGGAAAGAGCGAGCATGTCGTGACAATGCCATTCTACTCACCAGAAGGCCTAAATACACCAAAGGTTAATTTCCGGGGACTTGTCAGTTTTGTCACATTATTTTATCACAACGTGATAATGACAAATGTTATCATCAAAATCTTGACAATTTTTGGATTTTCTAGACAAAGAAGATAAAAGTTGAGGAGGGGGTTGTCAGTGGTTGGGATCTTATCACGAAAACACTGGCGACAAGAATCTGCAGTTGCGCTGAGTTGAGTCAACGCATCAATACAATCGCTGCCACTTCTTCTGACTTCAACGTCCTCAAATACGCTATCGAGGAGGTACTTATCACACTTTGTCACCTTTTGGTTATGTTAAACAATGAATATGATAAATATGATAATATGACAATTCAGGAGATGTCATATGCCCAGGGACTCCGTTTCTTTGACAAGGTCCTTCCCTTCATTGTCACGCTCTGCCTCGAACTTCCAAATGTGCTCACACACCCGGTGCAAGTTTTATCTAAGCGAAAAAAAGCAATTATCAATTTATCATATAAACAAATTGCCTCTCTCTTGGCAAATGCCTTTTTCTGTACTTTCCCTGCAAGGCAGGACGAGGAAGGATTTCTGCCAATCAATTTCTATGAGTAAGGGGTAAAGGAGTAAATGAGTAAAGGCGTAAAGGTGTAAATGTGAGACTAAAATATTTTGACAAGCAAATGAAACAATGGAAAACAATTATGTTTAGAAATTGAACGTGTGAATGTGTTGCTGGTGTAATTTTTCGTGTGTTTTTACTTTTGCTTTTGCAGGATGTACAGCTGTGCTGTAGCCGATCTGCGCATGCGTGACATGGTACGCCGTATGCGCAGCATTCTAAATTATTTTGAACGACTAGAAGCGGAAGAACTGAATGGTAATATTCAATGCAATTGTTTAAAGTTCAAGGATTGTTTAGAATGTGTTTAAAACTTGTTTAAAAATTTGTAAACAAGGCCAGGACGGAGAAGTCACGTGGTGGAAAAGAAGTGGGATTCCTGCTGACTTGGTGGATGCGTCTGGCGTCAACGTTTACGCATCATGGAAAAAGGGAAGGCAACCTCTAACGGAAGCCTTGATTGAGTAAGAATTACGCAACTTTGTCCTCATTTTAAAAAGAAAAAAAAATTAAACCTACCGAGACTCGAACGCGCGCCCCTGTCTCTCGTTGGACCGAGACTCTCACCACTTAGCCTTCATAGCCTCCCTATTCTCAATTAAAAACGGCATTTTTCTTTAAATTTAAAAAATTTAAATTATTTAAGTTTACTTTTTTTATTATTTAGCACTACTAAATTGACCGATGTTGCCGTTCTAATTGAGGAAAATCAATTATTTTGCACATATCCCGAACTCATCGTTTCCCGCCTCTTTACGGAACAACTAAAACGCACTCAAACACTCCTCGTCACCGGCGTTCGAAATTTCAGCGCCATTTTGAAAAACGCGCCAAAATTTTCCACCAATGAAATTTTGAATGACCCAGATCGCGACAGGGTGCAAGTGGCAATTTTTCAAAATTCGAAATGTCCCGAATCCTCATGCGTCGGAATGGGCGGAATTGCCTTCATTAGGCTCGGGAGCCTTCCCCTCTACACGTCGGCCAATCAGCTTCTTCCAATATCATCACGTGACGTCGAGGTCAAGGTCAAAGGTCAACTCTCCAAGAAAAGGAAACAGAAAGAGACTTGTACCTTTTCGACCGAGGACGCTGCGCAAATGAAGGCGAAGGGGAAAATTGTTCTTCTTTTGTCCTACTGTGATGTACAGAGCGATTCAAAAGTATCGATTCGTCGGTTCTATCCTCACTACAAACGCGTTCATAACATACTAAACAGAGCTCTACACCTCTTTTGGGAGCCAGACAAAGAGGCGCCAAAATTCATAAAATTGTCACTGGGCCCAGATAGGACTGAATTCGTACGTTTGAATTCATAATAATTCTTCAAACAATGTTCACTTGACACTGTATGTATCATTTTGATTAGATTTCTGCCGCGAGGCAAATTGCATCATTTCCAAAGCCACCGACCTTTGACCTTCAAAAACTCAACGAGAATTTGCCAAGGGAATTGCGTGCGCACGCTTTTAAGTACGTCCCAAAAGTGTTCGATGCACCGATGCAGAGCACGAAAACTACTTGCATGTATCTTGTGCCAACATTTGCTTTTGCACCGGTAACATATTTTTATGAAATTGCCTGGTTTTCGTCATTTGAAAAATGAAACTTTTGTTTTCTAAATTTTGCTTTTTTTTTAAGTAAGAATAATAGCTCTGTTTTGGATTAAAAACAAAAAGATTTTAAGTTTTAAAACTACAAAGAAGAAAGTTTTAAGTTGAAAAATGTTTGTTTTTTTCATAAATTTTTTTTTCGTCATTTGAAAAATGAATTAATGACTAAATTTTGATTTTGATTGTTTTTTTAAGACAAAAGCTTTCTCCTTTAATATTGTTAAAAAAAAGATTTTGATTTTAAAACAAGAAGAAAGTTATATGAAAAGTTGAAAAACGTTTTTTCAAAAAGCAGATATTTTTTTTGACACTGAAAACGGCGTTATTTCTAAACTTTTTTCCGGCGTTTTTCGTTTTGTATGCTTGGTTCTATTTTATTTATGGAAGAATTTTTTTTTACTTTTGAAATTTAAA
The DNA here is from genome assembly GCA_021029175.1 of Bilobella aurantiaca. Classification (NCBI taxonomy): domain Eukaryota; kingdom Metazoa; phylum Arthropoda; class Collembola; order Poduromorpha; family Neanuridae; genus Bilobella; species Bilobella aurantiaca. Next base: position 954 of record VYYI01002898.1, on the reverse strand, counting down.
AAATACGTTTTTAAAAAAGCTTAGTTTTTTCTTAAACGTTGTTTTGAATTTCTTTGTTTCAGATTAACACTAAGGACCTTATGTGCTACAGAATGTCCCAAGACACTCAAAATGAGCTGCGATCTCTTTTGCACTGTTACTTAGGCAGGAAGAAGAACTTCTACAACTTCACTTCAGACAAAGCGCTCCGTAGAGTTACTCCGTTTCATGGGTCATTCGTGCGTCGTATTTGGTCCTTTGACTGTGGGGAGCCCTTTGAGGTCAATGACCTTGAGTACGTCTTGCTACGGGTCAAAGGTCACCGGTTCATGGCAGGTCAAGTGGAGATCATGATCGGACTCTGCAGCTCAATTCTGCGAGGAGTGTACGACCGTGACGTTTTTGGCAAGGCTTTCGGTCCGAAACGACTCAAAATCCCCGCCGTACCTCAGCATGGCCTCATTTTGGAAAGCACTGCTTTCGACATGTATAAAATAATCTATAACTATTAATCATAAATGTAATTAATTATAATTAGTATAATTAATCAATTGCTTATTTTGACCAGGTACAATGAACGGCACGGAACATGCGCACATGAGAAAATCGAATGGGACGATGTGGAGGAGGAGGTGGACGTATTTCTCAAGACTCAAATTTTCCCGTTCATTGTGCAAAAAGAGGAAACTGAAAAATCTATGCTAAATTGGCTTCGAAAAAATGGGCCTATTGTAAAACGGGAAAACTTTGAAGATCAAATTTGATTCAAGTTAAATGCCAGACTGATTTGAAGAGACTTAATGTAAAGCTATTAATTATTATTAATTAAATAAAAACCATTATTAAGTAGCGTAATAGCTACTTTATGGGAACGTTTTGTCCGTCTGTCCGTCCGTCCGTCTGTCCGTCCGTCCGTCCGTCTGTCCGTCTGTCCGTCCGGTTGCGCGATAACTTTCGAACGGGTTAACTTTTTTC
>VYYI01002897.1:0-13529 GCA_021029175.1 Bilobella aurantiaca | reverse complement strand
ATTGGTACCCCCACATGTCCACTGCTACTACTACTACTACTACTACAACTACCACACTATACTACAGCTAGGGCTGAGGCCGCCATGAGCAAAAGTGAATGTTTGGTGTGAGAAGGGTTTTGAGAGAGAAAAAAAAGTGTGCCTGTCACTTAGCAAATGGTGGGAGGAGCGAGTGGGGAAACATGAGCATGAATATTCATCATGGAGCCGACATATGGATATTTGACCGGTGGGACTCTCCATTCCGTCAGTCCGTTGGTGATGATGATGATGATGATGATGACTGAGTCAACATAAAATGTACTAGCCTGTATTGGGTGTGAGATTCAGAGAAATGAGGATGTACTCCAACTGTTATCACAAGTTAATGTGACGGTGGGGTGGACCCGATTGTGAGTCTTTAATGAGGATGTGTATATTGATTGTATTTTGCACGTGCTGTGGCACACGCACATTCCCATCCATATAACTCGTCCCAGTCGTCTCAATGTGTCCATGTTTGTGCAGGCGTCCCAGAGCAAGTGACAATTTATCACGAGCCCGTCACAGGCTGGGCGCCTTGTTCACGCCAGCAGCATTGGTTCGGGCATGTGAGAGTGGAGTTGCATGTTTCAATGTGTGTGTATGTGTCTGTGTGTGTGTGTGTGTGTTTGAGTGGCAACAGTGGACATGTGGGGGTACCAATGGGTTTAGTTGGTGCTTTGCGCATGCGCGGATCCATGCAGTTATTGCTGGCATGGCGCATGTGCGGATCCATATGGTTATTGCTGGCATGGCGCATGTGCGGATCCATATGGTTATTGCTGGCATGGCGCATGTGCGGATCCACATGGTTATTGCTGGCATGGCGCATGTGCGGATCCATATGGTTATTGCGGGCATGGCGCATGTGCGGATCCATATGGTTATTGCGGGCATGGCGCATGTGCGGATCCATATGGTTATTGCGGGCATGGCGCATGTGCAACTGAGTGTCTTACGGTGTATATGCGTGTGTGTAGTGTGTACATGCGCGTGTTTGTATTTGCGTGCGTTTATGTGCGTGAGTGGAAGGTGCGGCGGCTTGTCGTGCCGGCCTGGTATGTGTATCTGCGCCTGTCTCATATCCACGTCGTCGTCTTCCGCCTCCGTCTCCGCTTGTCTGCCCGTCCTCTCCTAAAACATGACTGTGAACTTCTTTTTGATAAAAATTGAGAGATTTTTACCCTATCTCGTTTGACCTGCTGACTTGAATTTGACAGAGAAATATTTGAGTCATGTTTAACATATGAAAGGGAGACAGAGGCCAGGCCTGTACTTGTACTACACACGCACGCCATCATCATCATCACCATCATCCCAATCCCAGTCAATATTTCCCATCACAGTAACGTCATATTTCTCAAACTTGAACCAAATCCAATGGGAGTATATTGCTCAACGCTCAGAGCACACCGAGAGTGTGTTTCCAATGAGTGGATCCTCCACGAGGCCACGAGGACGTCGACGACGACGACGACGACTTATTATTCCTCATTAATTGGGATGGCTAAGACAGCTATGCAGATGCTATTATGTAGTGTGTGCGTGTGTGTGTGTGTGTACTTTAAAAACATGGGCTGCACGCGGAGTAACACATGTGGCCGTTACCGTGAGACCCTGCCATGCTACTCTTCCTTAAAAAGGGAAACTTTTTGACAGGTTCAAAGGGATGGATGAATATAATAATGCCAGGGAAGATGATGATGATGAGGATGATGATGATGATGATCATCATCATCATCGTCATCATGAGCTGGATTCAATTTTGCCTGGCTCTCACAGAGTACGCATACGTAGTGGCACAGTATAGCATGGCGACGGCATGGACGATGTGGACGATGTTGCTGACTCTTGAGCAGTGGATGGGACAGAACCTGTAGCAGCAGCACTGGTTAATGAGAAGAACCGTTTGTACTTTTAATATTTGCATAAATGCCGGGATTATTATTATTCGAGAGTGAGTGTGACTTGTAGTAACCTAGACAGGGTTGAACTAGTGACAAGCACAGCGTAAGGGTGCATGCCTCCCATATGCATGTGTGCAGACAGACGCACCACCAGTACGCAGTAGTGTGCTGTGTGAGTGCGAGTGCGGCCGGACATGATGGTGGTTGGTGGTGGCGGCGGCACAAGTGGACGCATGGAGTACAGACATTATAGCACGCATATGTCAGGTGGAAAACTGGCAAGTTGAGTTTTGGCTAATGACTTGGGACGACGACGACGACGACTGATTCTGTGAGCCATGAGAAGCCTCAAAGTCTTACTGACTCTCGTCAGTGAGCAAAACCTTTGGCTTGGATTGCCTTGGATTTTGCCTGGGCAAAATGAGTTGGGACGAGGAAATGAGAGAGTTCTCCTCCTCGCAACACCTCCTCATATCACATGCTATTCCACATTATCACTCGTTAATATTCCCAGATTAATTATCAACTATGGTAATAATAATAATAATAATAATAATAATAATAAGATTAATGGGAGGAGGAAGATGATGCAGTAGTAAAAGTATGTGTTGTACACACTCGCCCCACAACATGATCGTCCGCGGTTATCCTCGTTAATAATGCTGGTCAGTTGGGGAAGAAGGATGGTAGAGTGTACCAATAAGAAGGTTTCCTTGTAAATTCAAATGGAAATTCCACAGGATGACGGACGGGCACATGGTCGTCTGTCTGGTCGTCTGGTGGACGGGCTGGGAATTCCTATGGCTATACAACCAGAAGAATACTACCAATGCAATTCAATGCAATAGTAATAATAATAATAATGGATGGTAAAGGGACACACGGCGGCGGCACAACAACGGTCACCCATCAACACACGCCCTAGCCATTAACCGTTTGCCTCCCTTTCACAGTTAAAAGTGACAGGAGCAGACAGAGAGTGATGAGTTCAAAAAAGGTGGGAAATTTGCATATTTGTTCTCTCTCTCTCTCTCTCTCTATTTCCCTATGTTCTCATAGGCGAGGCGGCGGGATTTGGAAAATTCCATCTTATATCCACCCCGAGCCGCCACTTTCTCACTTGCTTCAGATCCTGAGGGGTTAGGGAGTTGTGCGCAGTGCGCATGCGCATGCGCACTGAATTAAATGCGTGCCAGCACAATAGCACCTCTGCCTAATTAGTATACTGTGGGCACGTGTTCCATCCTAGGCCACACTAAAGAATATTTTCCCACTACGCCTCTTACACATTTGACATGGGATTGAATTGATGTGAATCTGCGCATGCGTGGATCCCATCTCGTCCTAGTACCGCACATGTGTGTGGACATTTTGGTTTCACTCATCTGACATTATGCTTCACGATATTTGTGCGGCCCCACGAACAGGCGACAGGTTGGCGACTGGCGACACGCGACGCTTATTGGCGCATGCGCATAAATTTCTGTACCACTTGCTGTAGCTCCGAGCTTATCTGAATATTCATATCAGTTGACCAAGTGGAGGACCACACTTTTCCCATGTTCTGCTGGGAAAGGGGCGGATCTTCTGGTGACAACATCAACCGGATATTTGTCTTCTTCACCACACATGGTGGATACAATGTGAATTTGAACTTTGGCGGAAATTTTCCATGTTGATCTGGATGCGTGCGGAGGAGCATGTCTTATAATGATGATTTCCAATCAAGTATTGTGTGTGTTTGTGTGTGTAAAACATATGGCGAGGTTGGACATGGATTGGGATGGTTGGCGTAATATGTTCTGCTCCGCGCTCCTTCCTGTGGTGTGGAGCATGCGCGACCAAGTGTAGCTGTCAACCTCACACACTTCAGCTGACATATACACAGACAAAAAACACGCGCGCACACACACACACACACACACCACCACCACCACCAGTATTAATGTTTAGGTCAGGTTTTTCAAATGTTTCCCTAATGGAACTCCTCTCATTGTTGTCCCTGTGGTGCGAGGGGATTTCTGGTCCAACCAACTACTCAATGGCATCCAAATGTACACATCCTTGAGAGGTAGAAAATTGTGGGGAATGATTCTGAGGCTGGTGTTGGTGTTGGTGATGATGATGATGATGATAATAATGATAATAATTGCAGTGTCTTCCTCATCATCTTCAAAGTGTTTTGCTCACCCTAATGTAGAGCCGTCGCCTCATATTTGCAAAGCGGAGAAAATCCATTTGCATATGATTTTATTGGCCTCTCATCTCATGTATATCCACTGTTGTTGAGAGAGTGAGCGAGCCGCCCCATCCCACAGCGTTGACAGTTGGCACGGCACCCTCTCGCACCCATGATGGTTGTGATCATGGCTGACCCATGAAGGAACATACTGGCGGGGACAAACAAGAGCTGTGTGTGTGTGTGTGTATTTATGATTGACGCTAATCCGCTCATGTCCCCCCATAAGAAACACCCAAAGGCATAAAAATCTCCCAAGCGGATTCGGTCCACCAGCATAAGGATTCCACGGCACACTGGCTGGGCGGAACTGTTGGTATTAGTCGTCGAGCCCATCAGTGTCTCTCACAGTCAGTCACTCACTCAGTCAGTCAGTCATCATTATCATCATCATCATCAGCATCATCATGAGGAGTATCATCCCATTCAACCCCAAGCACATGATTGTTGGTTTGTCCCTCATTTCATTCCCTGTGAATAAAGTCCAGAAAAGTCTACTAGGAACAGTGTATAAGATACTTTGAGAAGACGGAGATGGGATAGACCCTGTGCAATACTGAAAGAACAGGAACAATAATAATAATCCACTGCCGGCTGATCATGTTCAGATGATGTGCCGTGGATGATGGGCTCTGAGAGAGCCCTCATCCTCCTCCTCATTCTATGAGAATCACTCACTCACCTCGTCATCAGTGATGCGGACTGTTGTGGTGAGGGTAAGGCGGCAAAGTACAAAGCTCTCGCAGTCGGCCTCCTACGACTCCTGCGCCGCGAGTCGCGCGTTTCAGTGAGTATTTGTCAAGTTGAGTCCTCGTTGACTCTTGATCCGACGTGGTGGGGAAGGATGGGGTCGGCGGGGCGGGAAGGAATAAACTTGGTTCAAAAGTCCCGCATGTGTATGAGCAAGAGGGAGAAGAGGAATAATAATCAGACTTCTTTATTATCCGCATCCACCACCACCGACCAGCCTGTACAAATAGAGACTTAAATCATACATCTCCCGCCATATATTTGCATCCTCGAACAACTCTCACTCGTTGGCGCCTGCTGTACGTATGACAATACGTGTGGGGGGAAAATGTCAAAGGAAAATGGCCGAAGGGCACCACCAGGAATTGGAAATATTTGCAAAGTTGTACAGGAATAAGAAATAAAATGACCCAAAGCGCCAGCAGCATTGCCATTGCGGCGTCATCAAGGAGTGTTCGCGTTTGTGTGTATATGATTGCGGGTCGCGTCGCGTCGCACACACACACACACACACACACACACGCGCACCATTGAAAATCCAGGCCGGTGCAGTTACAAGAAGAGGGGAAAATTGGGAAAATCATATTGTAATGACAATAATTCTCAATAGAACTTTCTTCCTCTCCTTCTTCGTATTCATCTTCATCTTCTTCATCCTCATCTTCAGTTGTGTGTGTGTGTGTGTGTGCGTGGATGGATAAAGATTAGCCCGACAAGTCACGTTAGCCCATACCGGTCTCACCTGAACATAACTCTGAAGGGACGGGAGGATATTGAAGGTTTTAATTAGGCGTTAGTTTCAACCTCACTTATTTATTCCCCCTTTAATTATATAAATCTCTCCGGCCTTTTATGTGCGGAACGACGGGGAAGAGTCAGGGTGGAACTGGTATTGTTCACGCACACGCGCCTTAATAGCAGATGCGCATATGTGTATATGTAAGCCTGCCGAGTCCCACACCATGCCATCATACCACACCAACCACCACAGTTTGGCCGGTTTGCAACTTTCAGGGTTATGATGATTATATACCTTGTGTGTTTGTGTGTGTTTGTATATGTGTGTGCGTGTGTGTGTGTGTGTGTGTGTGTGTGTTTGTGCGCAGAGTGATTCTTCGGTAAGCAAATGCCATGTGCTCCATACAGGGTGCACATGCGCCGCCAGAGGTAGGCTACAGCAGAGTGAACTGTCGTGTGGGGAATAATGGAGGCGAGAGGGACTGGGTTAGATTGGAAGAAAGGAATTTGTAGGAGCTTAAATAATGTGTTTTTCCCGTCCATTATTAATTTTACAAGGCAGTGATTTATTGAATGGAAATGAAAGGGAGGTGAAGAAGTGGGTAGGATGATAAGTGCGCATGGTCGTACACACACACACACACACAAACACACACAGGCATACACACCGCCACTACGCACACAATGGGACACGTCCACTCAACGACAACAGACAAGTTAGACGAGCGTCTCCGCATCCTCGACGAGATCCTTCTCCCCGGATTTCCCAACATATGTTATAAAAGTGCGCCATAGAAGCCACAGTAGTGCTCATACATACGTTAAGCGCAAAGCATACAATATCCCACTCTCTCAGCAGACTGACTGACTGACTGAGGCATCCATCCTTTACCACGACAATTCCAACTGAATAGGTCAGATCCCTGTCATGGTCTCGCATCCCTCCACCAACTTGTGGCACACAGACTATGCTAGCGAATGTAGTGACTCCCGAAAATCTCCGCCTTGCTTACAAAAAACTAAAAAGTATGTGCGCATGAATGGCGCAAAACACACACGCACACACAGAGATGTACACATGCGCGCGCGCATGTCTGTCTAGAAGAAATCAGTCCACTGTTCCAGATTTCACCTCGAGAGTTGCGTAGAAAAATGGGCGACTGTCCAGGGAATCCATGGCTTCACTCACAACAAGGCTCTGAAATTAAAGCATGCGGTCTGTAGTCATATTTTGGCCATTTAATTCCCGCCCAATAGTTGCCAGTAGTGGCCAATACTGTGGCCTATGGGCTTATATCATAGTGTGTGTCCACTCGTCGTCCACAGTGTGTAGATCCGTGTGGCCATAATAATGATGGGACCGGATTTACTGTGAGGAAAAAAACATTTAGTGGCCATTTCTGTGGCCTATGGGCCTTCATCATAGTGTGTGTCCATTCGTCGTCCACACTGTGTAGATCCGTGTGGCCATAATAATGATGGGACCGGATTTACTGTGAGGAAAAAAACATGGTGGAAGGCCCTCTGGTTTCCCTATGGACTTCCGTGGTCAGCCATGTACATATATTGTCACCACAAGGGTCCACGGAAGGAAGTGTACCAATGCGCAATGGTGAGGGGTGCGTGCGCCTGCGCCTTGTGTGCCAGGAAAAAAAAACACATCATTTGCTCCACTCCAGCGACGGTGGAGCAGCGGGGGTGCGGTGAGTGACTCTGGGGTGGGATGGGATATTGAGGAAATACAGTTCATCGGCCCGACGACGAGAATGAACGTCGGGGATTATTCCTCTTCTTCTTCATCTTCTTTTTTTTTGTTGCGAAAGTAACATCCACTTAGCTTCAGCATGGATTATCCCTTTTGGCTATTACTACTACCACTACTGCTAGTAGCAGTAGTAGTCATAGTAGCAATAGTAAGGCGTCTCAACCTGCCAGCTTATAGATGCAGCAGGGCTCCATAATGACTCGGCCGAGACTGTAGTACATGTGGATGTGCAGATGGGAAATATGCACTACTGATCCGGCCTCTCCTTCATTTATCAAGTGATTGGCTGGATGAATCAGCAGCTTTTACAAGACAATGATGACGGTGGTGGTGATGCTGGTGCTGGTGCCGGTGGGAAGAGAGTATATATATGGTATAGTGGGAATACTCTAGCGCGAATAAGCAATCCAACTTGTTTCCCCTGTCATGTCCTTCCTCAATCACTTGCTGATAGAGAGATCCTTTGATTATCGAGTATTGAGACGGATTTTCCTCACAAGTGTGTGCGTGCATGTGTGTGTGTGTGTATGCGTGTCAGTGTCAGTGTGTGTGTGTGTGTGTGTGTGCACATGTGTGCGTCGGCATGTGTAAAAAGTTGCGGGGAAAAAATCCGCTCTTAACCACTTTTTTGTCCACCAGCATTTTGTCAATAAGTGGGGACGACATGGGGGGTTTTACTACTCTCGTTTATGACCCAACGCCGGCGCTGTGGGAGGGGGGAGTAATATGGCGGTTGTGGTCAAACTCTTACTACAATCCCACTGGATCCTATACCACTACTCTAACTCACTCACAGTCACTCACTCACTCACTTACTCTCAGTGTCTCTCACTCAGTCAGTGAGAGTCAGCAGCCTAGGCAAATACTACGCCAGCCATGAGAATACCAAGTGGGCCTAACTTATTCCACACTGGTCCCGAGAGGATCCCATAATGTTTCACAACGGCACATTCCTATATATATACACATATGTATGCCCATTCGAAGAGCTCTTGACACCGTCGTCGTGTCGTTGTGGTGGATTAGGGCAACTTGCCCATTGCGTGAGGAAACCGTGATGATGATGATGATGATGGTGGTGGTGGTGATCAAGAGTGTGTTTCTCTCTCTCTCTCTCATCTCCTTATCCCTATCTAATCAAATGAATGGTTCCTTTTAATTCCTCATCATGCAGACGGGTTATTTTATGGGACGAAATTTGTGTCTGTCTGGCGATGCGTATAGGCATGTGCGGTGTGCGCATGTGTGGATCCTTGTGTGCGGGAGTATTAAGTGCTTTGAGTGTGTGTGTATGTTTGTGTGTGTGTGTGTGTTTGTGTGTGTGTGAGTGTGTGTGTGTCTGTATGTCTGTGTGTGGCAGTGGTATGCATTTACATGCCTCTTGGCTATGGACGGGATGGAACCATGGCCGCGGGCTAGATCGGCTCACGCAGTCGGGGTGCGCGCGGGCTTTTGAGGCTTCGTACGGCCATTTAAGGGCTGCCCGCTCTCACTCATTCTGCTCTCCCCTTCTTCCTTATTTTTTTGTCTGTGGAGTAGTAGTAGTAGTAGTATAGGAGCCCTTGACAATTAAGTTGAGTGGATTTTCCCGGGATTACTTTAATACCTTTTTTAAGGTGGAGTCCTTCCATATCCCATCCTTATCCCCTTCACTCGCACTGTCTGTGCGGATGGTCTTAATCAGGAGAGCAAGGAATTCAATGGACTCCCATTATTATGAGGACTAGATCCTCTGTTGGGAGGATTGGGATTGAGACACCCTGTGAAAATGTGTATTATCCGTACGACGTGCACACACACGGACCCTTGACCATATAGTAGTAATAATGATAACATGTTATGAGTGAAAATTTGTCTAATCAGACAAGGAGTGTATACCACCCGCTGGAGGGCACATGGCCTCGCCACACCCCAGCCTATCGCCCTATCTCTCATGTCAAATATGCAGGACAAAAGCCAACCCCCTCTCCAGTTTCCAGCAGTCCCGCTCATTTATTTTCTGCATTCACACACAAACACACGCACACACACACACACACGCACACACACACGCACACACAGACACACACACACAGACACACACACACACATAAATTACACATGCATTATTACACACACTTTCGTATACACACACAGTCAAGAACACACACACACAAATTACACATGCATTATTACACACACTTTCGTATACACACACAGTCAAGAACACACACACACACACACACACACACACACAAACACACATTTAAAAAACGAACCACACGCGTCCATATGTAACCCTACCGTGTGAGACTACCAGCTCAAATGTTCATTTTTTCCAAGGGGTTTTTAAGGACGGGAAAATCCCGTTCCGGAGACGGCACATATTTAAATATAGTGGAGAGAAGTGGACGAAGATGGTGGACAGTGAGGGAATTTTAAGGGCTTCTTGTCACAGCAGCAGTCGTGGCAGGCATCAGGGGGAGACAGAGGAGGAAGAACGTCCACTTACGACAGGTCGTCGTCGTCGTCGTCGTCCGCAGCGGCGGACAGGAGTGGAGTTGTCCACTTAGCTCTATCTCACAGACGTGTGGAACAATAGTGGAGTTGCTCACTTTGCTCGATGGCTAACGATAAATCTCCCTGTGGATTTCCTTCGAGATACAAGATGGAAATCCTTAAGTGTGTGTGTGTGTGTGTGTGTCTATGTGTAAGGCTGAAGATGAAATTCCTGAATTGTGGCGGTCATACTAGACCAGTGAGTAAGTGTGTGTGTGTGTGTGTGTGTGTGTGTGTGTGTGTGTCTGACGGCGGAGTAACTTGAGCCGAATGTAAATACACGGCCTGTCAGACCCTGTGTATATTTACATTACAAATTTAAAGTCCAGGAGCAGGAGGATAATTTTTAACATTTTTTCCCCGGATTCTCCTCCTCCCCATCATGATGATGATGATCGTAATCAAATGCGCGGAGACTCTTGTGTGTGGAACACAGTGATGGCCTCCTCCTCATGAAGATTCTCAAGATTCTTCATGGCTGACGACAGGTGAAATGGTGGAGATGGTCTAGTGTGCTGGTGATGTTCTTGTTCATGATGACTATGATGATGCGAATGCTAATGCTAGTTGCTACTCAAGTTCCACCGTTATTTTGTATGCTTGTGTGTGTGTGTGTGTCGTCGTATTGCTGTATGTTTGTGTACTGACTTAGATTACATTGAAAACCTTCGGTCTGTTTACTTTGATGACTTAAAAGAAGCGTGACGACGACGACGACGATGGCAGACGACGATCCAACTGCCGGTTGGTTCAAGTGAGCACATATGGAGTGAGGACCACGTACTCATTCCGGCGCCAGTCCCTGTAGTCACTACTTAATATTGCGCACCGCCGCCTGATTTTGTCACCTGAACCCTTTCCCATTGCTAGGCCTCCTCCTCTTCGGTGCAAGCCTTTGTAATTGTACATGCACATGGCGTGCACGGCCACCGGCATGGTAAACCCCCCACACCAGTTGCTCTCATACTCTCCTTCCACCTATCTCTGGTCTTATTCTGGTAAAAATTGATTTTTATCGCATCTTGCAAAATCAAGTCATGAATCTGCAATAGTAGCAGTAGTAGTAGTACAAGTAGTAGTGCAGTCAGCATCTCAGCATCTCTGCCTGTGTGGGTCTGTACATGTGTGTGTGTGTGTGTGCAAGAGCGAGCGAGTGAGCGAGAGAGATAGATGGAGAGGCTATGACTTATTTAAAGACGTAGTACATGGCAGTTTCAAATGTTCGATTCACTCCGCTACCGCTCCTCTCTCGCTGTCACATAAATCACGCGCCGTCTCCTTGCGCAAGGCCAATGTGTGTGCATGTGCAGATCCATATACCAAGAGCGAACCATACCGCCCGACCCTCTCCCTCCCCACCAATCACTACCACCACGACCACCACCTTTAAAAAAGTAAGTGTCTCTGGTTCAGTTACAGTTTTCCACGACGGAGGCGAGCAGCATTTACAATGCACACACTACTGCATGCACATGCGCAAACCCCTGTGGAATTTCACCTCTTGCCACACATGCGAACACACACACACACACACACACACACAAACACACACACATTCACAATATTGAATCGTCAGAACCGTCCACTATCACCACTAACATGTTCCTACTATGGTGCTACTAGGACGACTACTAGTAGTAGTACTAGTAATGTCGTTCTGCGCACCGTGGTCTAGATTTGCGCATGTGCTATGCTGTTCCGCTGTGAACGTCTCTGTACGTATCTCTGTCTCTCTCTCTTTCTGTTACAAAAACGGTTGAGATGATCATAAGAATGAGTGAGTGAGTGAGTGAATGAGCCAGTATGTGTGTGTGTGTGTGTGTGTGTGTGTGTATGTGTGTGTGAGTGAGTGAAAGAGAAACGGGGTGAGTGTATTTAGTGAGTGAGCTCGTTACTCACAAGAAGTGGTGAAAATTTTGGTGTAAAAACGGCCGTATGTAATGTCCTTTGAAATGGCCGCGAGCTTCCGGGTTGCACAAATTTTAATTAGTCCGCGCCGTCCGGCTCCGCTGCGCTGCTGGGCTGCTCTTTAAACCTAATATGCACAGAGAAAAAGTACACACACATACACACACACACACACAGTAAGCCAGTGCACACCATCACAACCTCCCCATTATTGTAAAGTCCACCTGTTCGTAACCGAACATATCCATGCCCTCCTAGAGCAGCACCCCACATTCCTATACAGTTGCCGGCCATAGCTAGCCAATAATCCGTCTCTGTAGGATATTTAGTGGGTCATATGATATTAGGAGTCGGCATGCATGCATGTGTGCAGCAGGATGCATGTACGCGTACGAGCCATGCGTACACGCGGAAAATGAAATTCCATGTGTATAGGATCCGTGTAGCATGTTTTCCGCACTTGTTCTGGGCCAGGTAAATGATGATGATGATGAGGATGATCATGAAGATGTGTGTATGATGATGACGATGAGGATGAGGATGGGTAAATGGGAAAATTTGAAGAAGAAGAAGAAGAAGAAAAAACAAACGAGAATGAGTGATAGTTGAAGGGAAATTATCTGGTTTAAGATGTCCACCACTTGACAGGAGGTTCTCAGATGGTATGGATTTATACAACATGTACACCAACGAACCACTGACCGTCTGCATCTCGTCCGCATCACATGTCCTCCTCTATCTTCTCTGTCTGTTTGTACCTTGTAGTGGGGTAATTGAAAAGAAATTAAGTACTAATGATTATAACAGAGGGAGGGGGAAAAAATCTAAGGGGTACCGGTATGCACAACAACGACGCACACATACATGGGCACACAGGCACGCACGCCGACTCTGTGAGGCACACGGTCTCGTCCAGAAAGCCTCAAGCCTAGACACACACACACACACACACACACACACACACACACACACACAAACACATGCAGACAGAGACAGAGTCAAGTGCAGAGGAAGATGCCGTTTCGTACCGTATGTGCTCCGTGTGCTCTTGCATGTGGATTTGCCAACAATGTTGTTGTTGCCGTTGTTATATGCGCACCTCACTCAATCAGTCAGTGAGTGAGTTAGATGATCCTCATCCTCATCTCCCTGCTACTCTCATCTCCGTACATATATTATATATGCTCCCACCACCGTCCTCACTATTCCACACACACACACACACACACACACACACACACACACACACACACACCCATACATATGCATACACACACACGCACCACACGGACCTCTCTTAATCCTCATAAATATTTCTGAATTAATGCTCACTCAGTTGGGAAAAGTGCAGTTATTCATCCCCTCTGTAAATACTACAACAGGGATGGGGATATGTGCTGAATTTCAAAGAGGCCTCTGAGTGAGCGCGCGCCCCAACCTATGTCTGTACACTGCTCGCCTGCGTGGCTATACATGGGGAAAAAAACAGATGGGGTACAGACAGGATGTAACATACTGTACCGTCCAGTATGTATATGCGTGTGTTCAAACGTGTGAAGTTTCAAGTGTATTTAGTGTGAGTGTGTGTGTGTGTGTGTGCGTGTGTATGAGTGTGTGTCTGTGTGTGTGTGTGTGTGTGTGTGTGTGTGTGTGTGTGTGTGTG
>VYYI01002896.1:0-13530 GCA_021029175.1 Bilobella aurantiaca | reverse complement strand
AAGGCGGGGGGACGTGTGGGATTGCAGAGCATTAGTGAGTTGTTGAGCCTCTCTTGGTATAAGAGGCACCATGGTCTAGTGGTAAACACTAGCAACCTTACTTTTGCTCTACTCGGGATCGAATCCCGGTCCACCCCTTTTTTCCCACAACCCCACACCTCCCAAACCCAGAGAACTCCTCGCATTAAAGTTGCGACAATGGGGCACTAACAGACGGCTATTAAGCACGCTTTGCAGTACGATTTTGAAAATTTCGAATGGGAAGCCTTCTGGAGATGAGTCCGAAACCTCCCAAGCCCTTCCAATCTCGCTTGAATCTAGCCCTTTTGTTTCATGCAAGACTAGAGTTTGACCTTGAAAGGTTATTCTGAGGTCAAGGGGTCATTTCCAAGTGAAGGGGGCTCTACGATTATCGAAACTATCATAACTTTTCGTTTCATGCAAAACTAGAATTTTACCTTGAAAGGTCATTTTTTGGTCAAGGGTTCATTTGGAGTGTCATTGGGGGGTCAGAAAAAGTGTCCTATACAAGTGTTGCTCCTCTTCATAAGATGGACAACTTTTGTTAGTTTCATTTTTAATGTTGTCATGGAATGATATCCTTTAATCTTAACCTTTGCCCCCAAGGGGGTGGTCACTTCCGGTGAAACAAGACATACTTGAACTGCGCCGGAACCTTAGGAACACATCACCGCAAACAGATTTGATGTTCAGTGGTTCCTGAGATACACGTGTGACTCGGACGGAAGGACGAACGGACGGACGGACGAACAGAAATGACAAAAACATAAGTAGCATTTTCTTCGCTTCCGCTACTAATAAGTGAAGAGAATAAGGATGTATTATGATGTCAGAGTTTCAGATTCTTTGAAAATAAACACTTCAGGAGCACTCCTGGTATGTTAAATTACCCCTGCAGGAACATTTCGCAATTAACAAAAAATTTATAATTACAAAGGTTAGCCAAGTTGATCTAATGGTTCAGAGCTAATGCCCCT
Organism: Bilobella aurantiaca; assembly: GCA_021029175.1. NCBI lineage: Eukaryota > Metazoa > Arthropoda > Collembola > Poduromorpha > Neanuridae > Bilobella > Bilobella aurantiaca. The sequence goes on along the minus strand of VYYI01002896.1, from coordinate 12,532 downwards.
CTTCACTAGCCAGCCTGATAATGTGGGATTAAATCCCGGATCAACCGCAAAAAAGTTGTTGCTATTTGTTTACCATTTAAGGGACCGTAAAACAGCAAAATGTTACGGATAGTCTGCTGTGCCCGTCTGATGACAATGAGCCATGCTAGGCTATGCCAGTGCTCTTTTCCCGTCACATTCCTACCTTCCTCTTATATATGGACCAGCCGCCTTGCGCGAGTGTAAATAACACTCTTTTTATATACTTATAATTTCAAATTATACTATCAGTACTACTACGTATTCAGACTAATTAATTTACACTAATTCAAATTAATAAAATTTATTAGTATATGGTTTGTAGTTTTCTTGGTTCAAAAACTTAGGCAAATCTTATGGGCAAATCTTATTGCTTGAAATAGCCCAACCGAAATTGTAAATTGTCACTGCAAAAAAATTGTTATATACGTTTTATTGTACTAAATTGAAAAATGTCTTTGTAAATTAATACTGCAAAATTAACAAAACCAGACGAATAACGTTCTTACCTAGTACATGAGCTTAGCAACGAATTCCTATATTGCAAATTCGGTTTCGGTTCGGTTCGGCTTTTCTAACAAAGAAAGCTTCAGAGTTTACGTCGGCCAATTTATGCTCACAATTGACAACGTCAGTTGTCTCGGAAATTTTTTTGCGGCACATTTATTTGTGTGGCCAAATTAACTATACGATTTAAACCTTAGATCGACTTCGGGTAGCAACTTTTAGGCGAATTATATTATAATTTTTGGCAGGACAATACTAATGCTGTGAATTGTAATATTGGTTAGAAATAAAAGCTATAGGTGCTTAACAGTATCGTGCATATTTAATACCAGGCAGTATTGTCCCTGTCGAGCAAGGTCTTAGAATACGCACGCTTATAAAAAAAACAGCAAACCTTATGAAGCCCTTGCGAGTGTATTCTTTTCCAATGCCTTTTTTACAGAGCCATATACCTGTTTCCGATGCAAATTGACACAACCATGCTAAGGCCAGCAACCAGGGAACTTGTACATAATTTGATAAAATGTACATAAAATGATTACGAATTATTTATTAAAACGAATTATCATTTTATGTTACACCTCAATTTATATCTATGAATGCAAATTAGATGTAAGAGAATATATGACTACAAATTTGTCTTGGAGGATATAGGTAGAAGATTTATTATGTCGCTTTGGAAGAACTGCTATCATTAGTCTTGCCTATAAGCTTAACTAAAACTTTCCCCAATGCTTTACATATTGTGGAATATGATGAATATGCCTTCTTAGTTTGAATTAAAATCGTTTTCCTTATACTCCTAAAATGCTTCTACGGGTAGACATTAAGGCGAAAAAAAAACCCGAGGCAGGGAAAATCTTTTGTCTTACAATCATTTTTGGTAAAGTGAAATATGTGACTGAAATTTTTGCAAAAATGTTGGAGGAATCATTATATCCTTCTATAGCAGAATTAGCATTTCACCCCTTTAACGTGCCTTCAATAATTATTAATTAACAATACTGTTACCCTACACTTTAGTGCTTATCAGCAGGCTTTTAATACCAAATACTTTTAACTTAAGGAAACCTGATATAATCACTTTCATGCTTACAAATCTTTAAACATTTTTTGCCTGATTTTGCAGTAAATGTACAATTTCAGTTAGTTATTATCTCTTCTATTTCCTAAGTGTTCAGTAAAAATTGTTAGTGCAGCCAAAGAGATTGAAATGATTGAGGCTTAATATTCCTCATCAGAAGCATTAGCATTAATTCAACTCTACTTTAATTACATATACCTCTTCATTCATTAGAAAATCTCGCGGAGATTTTTTTTAAAATTTTTATAAGTTTCATAACGTTCTCCTTTACTAAAAATTTTTTAGTCACTTCATTCTAAATGTATATTTTATATGATTATAGCAATAGCGGGGCGAGGGAAGCGAGGGAATTATGCCCCTAAATTTTTATAACATTCATTCATACACAGGCTAAAAACCTATGTTCTAGAACAAGAGAAATGGCAACTCTGGTTCCTCCCGTTTTGGGAAGGTCTTCTTTAGCTTGTCTTAACAGGGTTTTAAAATTTTCTGCTACCAAGTTGCTACATTAGATAGGGATTACTAATACCGATATTCCATATAGTCATCACGGGGAGGTTTACATTCAGGATTTAACATGACGACTAGTGGTCACCGGAAGTACAGGTCACTGGTTACAGAGGTCAACGATTGTTTACTAATTTGGTTTATTAGTATAGCCTTAACATGGTGTGTAGGATAAGGTATATGCTATATGGTTCAGTACTGGAAGGTTTAATTAATCAAAATCTCAAGTGGTCTTGTTAGGAGCAGCTTGGAGGCATCGGCTCAGGGTGGGTGCATAAAAGGTATTTTTTTATATCGGTTTACCCCAGAGATTCATACGCCTAATACTGACCCTACACCCTACTGTCTCGGAATTTTTTATGGCACATTTATTTGTGTGGCCAAATAAACTATATGACCTAAACATTAAATCGACTTGGGATAGCACCTATTAGGCGAATTATATTATAATTCTTGGCATGACTGTACTAATGCTGTGAATTGAAATATTGGTTAGAAGTAAAAGCTATTGTGCCAAACAGTGTCGTGCATATTTAGTACCAGGCAGTATTGTGCCTGTCGAGCCAGGTCTTAGAATACGCACACTTATAAAAGACAACAAATGTTATGATGCCCTTGCGAGTGTATTTTTTTTCAATGCTTTCTTTGCAGAGCCATATACCGATGCAAGCAAACTGACACAACCGTGCTAAGACCAGCAAACCAGCAACCAGGGAACTTGTACATAATTTGATAAAATGTACATAAAATACTAACGAAGTTATCATTTCATGTTACACATCGATTTATATCTATGTCTGCAAATATTGGTGTAGGAGGATACATGATATAGGTAGAAGATTTATTGTCGTTTTGGAAGAACTGCTAGCATTAATCTTGCGTACATGTTTAACTATAATTTTCCCCATTGCTTTACATATTGTAGAATATGATGCATATGCCTCATTAGTTTGAATTAAAAATTTCCTGCTACTTCGAAAATGCCTCTACGGGTAGACATGAAAGCGGAAAACACCCCGAGAGAGGGAAAATTCTCTCTTGAGGGAATATCCCTCTACAGAAGCATTAGCCTAAATTCAACTCTACTTTAATTACATATATCTCTTCATTCATCAGAAAACCGGAGATTTTTTTTTAAATTTGTATGAGTTTCATACCGTTCTCCTTTACTAAAAATTTATTAGTCACTTTACTCTAAATGTCTATTTTATATAATTATAAAAAACAGCGGGGCGAGGGCGGTATTATACCACTAAATTTTTATAACATTCATTCATATACAGGCTAAAAAAACCGTGTTCTAGAACAAGAGAAATGGTATCTCTGCGGTTCCTCCCGTTTTGGGAAGGGCTTTTTTAGCTTGCCTTAACAGGGTTTTAAAATTTTCTACTACAAACTCGCGCTGCATTGCTCCCGTATTTCATTGTTTGTCAAGAATTTAAATTCAGAGGGCTGATGCCCACTTCTAGTGTTAAACTTTTTTTTGATGATATTAAACATTTTAAATGCAGCAAAAAAAAATCAATAAATCATGACAAATTTTGTCGCCGGACTTAAATATAGGAAAATTGAATTTATTGAGTATATATCGTATTATAAACAGATGGAGTTAAGCCTTTAATAAATAATGGTTTCTTTTATTCAATCTATTATTTTTTAATAGCCAAACCTCGCTCTCATAACACCAACAATAGCCTAATTTAAATATCTTTTAGTTTGGATTAATTAATGAAATGTCAATTTATTTTTGAGGTAAAATTTTGCAGCTGGATCTTTGACAAAAGTATCAAAAAAAAATGTCCAGGATCCGGATCTCGGGCGTGAGGTATTAATCTGCGAGACCTAGACGTGCTCCTTTTGCAAGCCTTAATTGCACTTTAGAATTTTATTTTATAAATATTTGAAAAAAATTTTAATTAGTAAAAAACAGTATGAGAAATCCAAAGATAAAACGGCGTCTTGCTTCCCATGGTCGCACTAACTACGCAATTACGGCTTGGTGAAATCATTGCTCACGCACGCGAAATTTTAATTCTAAATACTGTTAAAATTGACTTTATTTAGCAAGTTTTGCTATTGATACATATGGACAACTTCTAGCTAAAGTGTATTTTAATACAAAAAAGTGTACGTGATGACAAGATTTGCCAAGAGAGGAAGGTGGAATATGTTTCAATATATAAATGATATTCACTATTCTACTCTAGCTGAATACATTTTCCTTTTACTCACTGATTGAAAACTGATGGAGAATTTCTGTTTGAATCGACTTACAGTATTGAATTTTATGGCTGTCATGAAATTGAATATCCTTCTTCTTTGTTGGAAAGCCAATTTTCTGCCAATTTTTTAGCCTTACACAGATCCGAATTGTCCAAGACTTCGTCAATTTAAAAAAATATTAGTCAAAGAAAGCGGTTTCATTAAAGTATTGTACATGTTGAATACATTTAAAGCTTACTGTGAAATGCCTATTTTTTAAAAATCAATAGTTTTTTAAACATGCAAATACTGTTGAATTACAGATATTGTTCTGCAATATAATGACACCCCTTCATATTGAAACCATATTGTAAATGGAAATTCGTTGGTGTAGCGTTGTATTACAATAAAACACCCAAATCAATAAAAACACCGAAAGGATGGCACTATTGTTGCTAAACAGTTTGACTAATTAATTAGATTATTAGCATTTATATTGTTTAGGATTGTGACATCAGAATTTAATATACTATCACAAGGAATTTGGATTCGTTTGACTATATAAAGGGGCTACATTAATTCATACACTAACTTGCTCAATACTACTCGTCATCTTTTACCCGACGCAAGACGCAACATCATGGCCTCAAAATTTCTTTTAGGACTTATTGTCGTCGGTCTCGTAGCATTTACAGTCAGCACTGGTAACAATTGCACACACAAAAAATTGTAGGAGAATAAATATAATTTTTACTAGTATTGGAGTCAAAAATTAAAAAATATATTCAAATAAATTACATTAAAGAATATAAATTTAAGCTAAATTAGTAATTTGTACAATTTTTATTTAAACATAAAAAAACATTATGTCAATTTTATTCACTTTTTAGGAAATGCAACAATTTTCAAAGATGTGAAAGAATGCCTAGACAAATGTAACGATTACTGTGAAAATATTGGAACCAAGTGTCAAACATCCGACTCTTGCAAGCCCAAAAGCAAGCAAGGTGGATTTTCAACCTTTTGCTGTTTGTGAAAGAAAGCAAAAACGAAAACTACATATTATAATACAGTTTCTCAAGATTGTTTACTTTAGAGTATATACAGTACAAAATTGTTTATAAATGACAATAAAATCTTGTTAAAGTTGAGGTGTATTACTAATTGTATATTTGTTGTATATATTGATTTTACTCTTGAAATTGAATAAGTAAACTACAGTACTAAATTATTGAACAATGTAAATGAAAGCACAGCTAGGCGTTTGTGTTAGACAAAATGTATTATATGCGGTGTAGTATGCAACTTCCTTCGTTACCTTCAAGCAAAAATGGGTTGAATTTGAGTATCTGCGGCTTAACTTAGTTTAGCTTAACTTATACATTTTTGGTTCAAGGGATTTAGCAAGGTATAATGTATAGTTTCTGTAAAATAGAATATTAAACGATAACCTAACAAGATACTTGAATCCAAAATTTGTATAGAAACGAGAATAAGCTTAGCAGATAGACACAAAGCCGATAGTTCTATTATCCTGATTTCATAACTCTGCAATATTTCATTCATTGAAAACTATGATGTATTGTATTAAAGTAGTTTCTTACAACTTTTTTTTATGAATATTGAAGAACCACTACATTGTTTGAGATGTATGTAAAAATTTTGAGGAATAAAATAAGCCTTTGTAAGAGAAGTAACTTGTTATTTACAATCTGTTCAATTTATGTTTAGCACAACTACCAATATTTAATGTTACTATTAAATTATCAATAACAGTATTTTTCCAAAACCAAAATACTGTGCTAGATGAAGCGGTTAGAATTGTTTTTATATTTTTATTTTGTTTTATTCTGTTGAAATGTGATCTCTATGCTTGTTGCAATCAATTTTCATAAATTTTTGCATAAAAATGAGTGCCTTACTATCAAAAAAAATATCAATTATAGTATTAAACAATAAAATTGAATTGCATACAGTGCTACGCTATACTTGTAAATATGCTTTTTATTCAAATGTGGTGTTTCATGTTAATTTTGCCTAGGAATATTAAGCAGTTTATCTCATTTTCTTGATAATCTCTAGGCTAGCTTCATTTGCATATATTTTACATGCTAGATGGTAGAAGGTAGATAGCTATGGAGGAATTAGCAATAATTCCACTCTATTTCTCTGATTATATATCTGGACGAAATTTCATTCATTGGAGAATATTATGCTAATCCCTTTAAGTATGAATTAAAGTAGTTTTATAACTATGTAAGTCTACAACTGAATGAGTACAACTTGATTCTAGAGAAGAACTAAATTGTCTTAAACTTAAGTTAAGTTTGAAACATTAAAGAAGAAATTAATATGTCCAATCGTCATGCATGTAGTTATTTTCAAATTTAACTGTTTGTCCTAAATTAGTTTTTGTGTCAGAACAGAATGCAGACAAATGTTGAACGCAAAGGAAGTACATTTAACTGAATTTACACAAAAATGCTAAAAACGCGCTCGTTAAGGCTTGTAAAGGAATTTGTTCGGAATTAAAAATTACCGCCTTACTGTAACTCTGGTTATCATTAAGTTATGATACAAAGCATTTCTAAGTTGTCTTACCATAAGTCTATGTTCAAGTTTTGGATACGACAAAAAACAAACAAATTTGTTTTGGATAAGCTCAGAATTAATTACGGATTATTTAGAATATGGAGAAAATAAATGTAATTGGAGCAATGTGATAATATATCGCTAAAATATTACACTCATTGGAATAAACTATGCAAATTCTTATAAATTAACCATTACGTTGTATGTCCTTTTAGCCCGTCTTAAGAGTTAACATTTTTATTTTTATTTCTCGGCCCTCTTATCCTAGCATCAAAATTCATATCTGGCAAAGGGTTTGTGGAACCATCTCACAAATCCTATTTTAATTTGAAAAGTAATGAATAATTAATTTGATTAAGATTTCGTTGGCAAAATAATTCAATTTCTTCCATTACAAAAAAAATCATGTAATCGTTTCGCTCAGTCCTTATTCATTTTTTCATCCTATATAAACTGGCAACTTTCCCATACTTGAGTTATCTTGTTAAAAACTCTTCTCTATCCAAACTCAACCTGTTTCCTGCAATTATGTTTTCTCAATTTCTAATATCACTGCTTGCCATCGGTTGTATTGTCGGTTTTGCATATGCTGATATCCATGGTAAGACAGCATTTAATTACTTTTTAAATTAATATGAGATATCTTTGTCTAAAAGTGTATACATTGCGTCAAGTCAAAATATCTCAACTGTACAATAAACTGCTAGTTTAACCAATACTCCACAATGAATGTTATCTGTTTCTCTGTAACTATATCCTCTGTTATATTTCCTACAATTTCAATTTAATACTGAGCAGTAATTCAACTGAGCTGATTGTTGTAAGTTTTTGTTACAAAATGTAGCTTAGTATTTGAAAATTAATTAAAAAAAATTGTAGGCTTACACTTTACAGTTTACATTTGAAGACTTAAGTGAGAGCTAAGATTTTTTATTGAACTTTTAGGTGGAGAAACTGATTCTAAAATTCAGGGTGATTTAAAAGGAGGCGCTGCTACCCAAATTGAGGTAGTTTCCGGTGAAAAAGCTGATTCCAATGACAAAGCCTATTCTTCTTGTATAGAAAAATGTAGGGCACAGTGTCTTAACGAACAAAAGCAAGTCAACATCGTGAAATCTTGTGTTTTCAACAGTGGAGTATATTCTCCGTGCTCGTGTGACCCGAAAGCCTAATTGTTAAACGTCAGATCCTTCTGGTATCTTCCTTAGTGCTCTCCTCATTTCTGTTGATAAATCATTATGAAATAAAAGGATCGCTTGATTTATATGATTAGTTTTTCTCAAACTTTATATATATATATTTTTGTTTTGAAATCAATATTGACAAACAAATTATGCGTTGAGGAGGAAACAAGTGAGAAAAAAGATACTGTACAAATAACGCTTGGTAAAATGTGTTTCATGTGGCGACAGTATTAAGATGCTGAAAATAATGTATAACTCAGAGGCTTTTCTGCACTACAACAATTACTTTGACATACAACTGTTTGACTTATTCAATTAACGAAGCATTATTTAGAACAACATTAGGTCAATTATTAGGGTCCCGGGTCGTTATTTCACAGCACCAACTCCATGTTAAACCGTCCTCACTCGAAACCCCGTTTTTGCATGTAGAGCCGACCTATCCAATCCAAGACTCAAAGCCTCAACTGCACCCAACTGATACTCGCGTAGCCGACGCCTCGATTTCAAAATTTCAATTTTTCAAACCACACGTAACTGATTCCCGCCAAACAGACCCCCGAGAAACGAACCCTCAAATCCAAAACGGCTGTTGTGACGCATATGGCATAAATTTATACCTGTTAATATTAATGCTCACTACAAAATGCGAAAATTAAATATTATAAAACGCAGTGGTGATTGGTATCTAAAGGTCCCTGGTTCAGTCCCGGGTTTCGAGACCATTGTAAGAAAGATCTCGTCTCTCCTACTTGGTTAAGGTAAGGTTTATTGGTCTCTCTCTCTAAAGTACAACTGAAGTGCTTAACCTAGTTAAGCTGAATAGGCAGATGCACTGACCTTGTGGATTAGTACATCGGCCTTAGGGTGAGGGGCGTGAGGAGCCATGCTCCTCATAACAACTTAACAAAAATAAACCTAAAGTATATTTGATCAAGTTCAAAAATTAATTACTAATTACATATGTTGTACATGTTTGGTTAACAGCCCTGCTTCATCAATTGTACAAATGGACTGAGTCGTGGCAGATTCCTGCGCATCAAGCTCACTTCCATTTGGTTCATGAGCAATAAAAACGGACAAGGCCCTTGCCCTGAAACATGGCAAGGACAACTACCTGTTGACCATGTGCTGCTCCATGCATTCGTCACTGGACAAATTTGTGACATGATTTTGCATCTAAGGCCAAAGGTCGTAACGCCGTTGGTCCTTCCCAAAGGCATGGAGAGACATAAGGTAAACAAAATCATTTGAACAATATAATTAGCTAAATATAATATATAATTAACAAATTGTTTATGGTGATGTTAAGTTTTAACTACACTGTTAATCTTTTAGCTGAAGCTTGAACTGCGCAGAAATGCAATGACCAACTTTGTTTACGAGGACTATCCACGTGGAATCCATTCCAAATCCATTCTCAAAGTGTACGGCGCACCTGTAATTAGTAACCAAGAAAATAATTGTGAAACAATTTGTGGAGAAACAACTAGTGAAACAATTCAGGAAGAAACAAACCGTGGCGCAGAAAACGGATTAGACTCAATTTTCGTTGGACACCGTCGCCGTCATACTTTTCTGTTAAACATTTGTTCTAGCAAATTAAAAAGTGTAAACAAAACAATTATTGTCATCTTGGTTTCTTTGAAATTTTTTTTATAAACATTTGTTTCAAGTGGTTTACTAGTGTACCCAAGACTTGTAAACAACAAGTTAAAAGCACAGTCTTTGCCTTTTTTAACCTTTTAAACAAAATGACAACAGTTTAATTTTTTTAACTCTAACTGTTTATCGTTTCAGTTTTAAGCATACTACTGATCTCTTACAATTTGCCGCCACTATGGGAAATAAATGTTAACCAAATTCAAAATGTGTAAATTTAATATAATACAAAAAAACAAATCAGGTAGAGTATGTCAAGTATATGTCTATGTCAAGTGTTCGTACTTATCATCTACCTGGCCGCAATCTATGGAATTGGGCCCTTTGGGTACCTTTAGATTGTGTGGTGACTTCCGGTAACTACCAACATTTGTCTCAAATTATAATTTAAAATATCATACATGCGACCTCAGTTTAGGCGAGACTACCCGCTTAATTTAAGCAAATAAATGAGCGGAGTAAATGTATTTCCTTAGTAACAGTGAGCGAAAAGGAAAGAACCCAGCGCTGAATCTTACGATGCACAGGCGTAATGACATGTAGCGTTGAGACAAACGTTGCTTGTCCTAAATTGATCATCTAAGGCCAAAGCCCATGCAGGTGCTTAACCTGTATGGTAATTATTGTTGTACGATGCGTTTTGTCTGTAGAGTCCGGCTGTTTGGAAAACCAGCCCAATTCGTCGAGCTTAGTGCAGTTCTTCGCAGCTTAGTGAACTGTTATATGACATCGGCCGAGTCATTATGTCAGTACTAGTTGTGATGCGCTTTGCGGAGACGTTCAAAGTTATATGATAGTCTAAAAAATACAAACAAACTTACAAAAAAAGGTGAAACCGCGAATGGCTAATTTTGTTTTAGTACTTGAAATTCTTTAAAGAAACTATCGCTTAAGCGTCAGTAAACTTTGGAGCGTACTTGTATGGTACGTTTATGGTAAAGTATTGTCTGCGGGTTATGCTTATGGTGTCCTAAGTACACATCGAGCTTTGCGCTTCATCGCAACTATTGAACTATTAGATGACATCGGCCGAGCCATTATGTTAGTTCCTGTTGTGATGCCTTTTCGCGCTTTGCAGAGACGTAAATTGTGGTTTGGAGCGTTAACACGCTCCACTTTTTTTTTAAAAACCATAGTTACTTTAGCCAGTTTTTTTTAATAATTTGGAAAATAGTTACTTCACCCAGTTTTTTTTTAAATTTTGAAAATAGTTACTTCACCCAGTGTCGGTACTTTAAAAATTTCTCGAACAGACAGACTCTGCCGATTTTATTACTCTGTTTTACAACAGATTAAAAAAAGTGGTAAACCTTGCTACGCATTTGTTGGATACAAGTTTCTATAAACTGCTTTGAAACCTCTCTTTTTTTTTCCAACGAATGGTACATTTCGGTCTCTAAGCATATTTGAATACTTCACTCGGCAAGCATTCGTTTTGCCACAAATTATGAGGATTGATGTATAAGCAAGTTGCATGGCTATTTTCAACCCATGTAACCCATTTGATAATGTAAGGTAAATGGCAAAAATGGCTGGAAGTAAAATTAATCACTAGGTCTAGAAAGGTATCCAGCAGATTATACTTCGGGTCTTAAATTCGAAACGTCCTGTCCTAGGACTTGCGGATTTTAAGTAAACTCGTAAGTAAACTTGTTATAGCAAGGCAATTATTCATCAATATTTAAAACACAGACGAGCGTGAATGAAATATAAGTGACTTTTTTTGGAACGCTTGCCGACAGTTGTATAGGAAAGTAATAATTCTAATATTCTCTTCAATAATTTTGTCTGTGCATGCGTACCTGTCTGTACTTCACAACTAGAGTTGCATTTACATTCTAAAACTAATTGTACTTCAATACTAAAACCAGCCTGCATCCCGCCTGTGTCCCGAGAGTTTTACCTTTCTCGGCTCCTAAAAAAAACCCTAAAACCGGTATATTGGGTTTTTTGGGTTTTGCAAGTCTATTTAACAAACACCGACCTTTTCAATGTGTCTGCACTAGGACGGCCTCTATTTTGGGCACATATAAGATATTCTTTAACTCCTAACATTAATATTAGTATTGAACAGCAAAATTGTCGAAAATTTCTTATTATTGGACCATTTTATTTATTTTCAAAAAATATCAACGTTGATATGCCTGATCCAAAGCAAGCTAGCAATGGCTCACAGCACATTTTAAGTATAGTAGCATTGAGCTGACACAAATGGTGCCTTCTTGTAAGGGTTAGGTAAAACAGAATAAAAACAATTGCTACTTTACTACTTTAGCTTGTTTAGCACTGAGTAATTGGAACTTTCAACATCGAGCAGACTTTACTTCGAGCAAAACGAAACTCTCACTTTACTCTTACAAATTTTGCTTCAAATACATACCAACATGCATTTTGGGGGACTCACCATTGTTGCAGTACTTTTCGGATTGGTTGCACTTTTAGCAAACAAATCTGGTAAGAAATAGTTAGTTATCAAAAGCATTCAAATTAGTTACATTTATAAAAGTACTATTATTACTATTATTAATTACAATAACGTTCACGAATGAGTAAGACACTTATAATAGAACTTCTTGACCTTCGATACTCCAAATTCAACCACTGTCACGTTTGTACTCCTACGAGGGAAGCACGCCATAAGGTCCAAAAAATAAGCGCCAAAGTAATAAGGGCCAAATAATAAGGGCCAAAAATAATAAGGGCCAAAATAATAAGGGCCAAAAATAAAAAGACCCAAAATAATAAGGCCCAAAATAATAAGGCCCAAAAATAAAAA
>VYYI01002895.1:0-13534 GCA_021029175.1 Bilobella aurantiaca | reverse complement strand
TGAAAAAGGTGTTTTTAACTTGATTACACTAATTAATCGAAGCTTAGATTCGTCGACATTATAAATTGTAAAAGCCATGAAACTTATACTTATTCTCAAAATTTAACAATTCAACTCTTGTTCACATTGATTACATTGCGTTATATACCGTTACCGATAACCGGTAATGAAAACCAGGAATTCCCGGTAATTTACCGTTACCGGTAATTCTGGAACGTAACCGGTAATGCAAACCCTACTCAGTGGTCATCCACAATTTATTGCCCAGCAAAAACTTCATTAGTTTTCGACCTTGGAAATTTCCAGTTTAACTCACAGGATGAAACCACAATCCCCCACTCACTACAGATGAAGGCAGAGCGAGATAACGACGCTAAACTCATCTCGATAAGCGTCGGAGAGTTCGCGAGGGCGGGAAAGTATCTTACTCGCATAGTTCGCCACCTTTCCTTACTTTTCCGCTCCAGTAAATAGGAAAGAATTTACGCTGCAACATTACGAACAAGTAATTTGCATTAATAATGCATTTAACCGCGCGCTGCATGCACAGTCCACAATTACGCTACAAATTCAAAAACTACAAAAAGTTGTGGAAAGCTTTAATTCACATTTTGAACAAAGTTGCATTAAATAACGTATGCTGCAGCCGCTGCATGCACGACCCTCAATTACGTTACAAATTAAAAAATTAAAAAAAATTAGGAAACGCGTTTATTACAATTTTGAACAAATTTCTAAAATAATTCCAAATAAATATCTTATTTGGCCGCTCGCTGAAAGCATATACTTAATTTACGCTCCAGAATCCAGACTCAAATTTTTCGATGTTTTGCCTGAAGCATAAATGGGTATATGCGTATTTTAACTTTGTAAGAAATTTTAATTTTTGTAGTGTAACTTTTGGCCGCGCATGTAGCAACTGCAGCAAGAGGTCAAACAGGTTACTAGGTCTAATTCAATGTTATTGGTACCAATTAACACATTTCTCCAAATTCGTTAACCTTTTAAATTTGTAACGTAGTTGAAGGCCGTGCATGCAGCGAGCGGTTAAATACTAAATAATGCAAGTTTGTTCAAAATGTTAATTAAAGATTACACCAATCTTTGTAATTTTTGAATTTGTAGCGTAATTGAGGGCCGTGCATGCAGCGGCAGCAACGAGCGGTCAAATGCGTTACTTATTGCAAATTTATTGTTCGTATTGTTGTAGTGTAAATTTTGTCTTATTTACTGGAGCGGAAAAGTAAAGCAAAATGTCGAACCAAGCGAGTAAGTTACTTTCCCGCCTGCGCGAACTCTCCAACGCTTACCGAGATGAGTTTAGCGTCGTCTCTCGTTCTGCCTCCATCTGTAGCACAGTGTTGAGCGGTCATAAGCAAATGTCAAAGAGCACCAAAAAAAAGGTTAAAACCAGAAAAGTTGAACTTGTCTAAAATGGATGTAGATGGAGCTGCTCCTTTTAACGTTCTTTTTACAATCTGTCGAGCAGAGTAAAAATTCTAAATTCTTTCTAAAAAAAATTTAAGCTTAAACTTGGTATACGCTTCTGTAAGTGCATTGCGCAAGGGAATATAATTTTAAGAAATTTAGAAACGAGCATTAAGGGGCCTGCAACAAATTTTGGCTTATCATGTTATAAAGTAATCGACTTTTTCTTGAAGTATTGGCCAAAAACCATCCTTATTTCTACAATCGCGAAAGTGACCTGAAAACAATTCCTACACAGGGATTGGCGATGTTCAGTTTAAAGTGACACTTTTAAAAAAAATTCTTAACCTTGATAATGTTTTCTACATAACTTTGTATGCTAAACATTTAGGAACGCTTTTGAAGTACTCCAATTTGTTCACCGTAGACTGTAAGTCGTATAATTAATATTATAGCTAATTATTTACAATTCTTTCAGTTATACTTCAATCAACAGCTCGCCATACTCTAATGCACATGTAGTTATTTGCTAGAAGTAAAAGTAATTTAACGCAAGTAAAAGTAATTTAAATGGCGATTCGAAAATCGTATAGAAATTAGCAAGAATGAAAGTTACTATATGCCTCTCATTATTTTACCTGGTTCGATTGTTGAAAACACTGGATTTCCAAAACTCGCTAGATACTTCTATTTCTCCTGGTATTTGTTTATAACTTTAGTGGGTATAGAACAATAGTGGAGTAAATGCTTGCTATGCCGAGCAGTGGAGTACTGAAAGGAGATGTTTTCAGTAATTTGGACTTTGTGAACTTGAAACTATAGAAGTCGATTATAATTTCATGTCGTCAAACTTACAAAAACAAAGTGGGGTTGGGTATCGAATTTATTTCACAAGAAAAATTGCTTTTGCCTGCATTTGTAAAATATTAATTATATTATCACTAACAATGGGAAATTACAAAATTTTGTACAATAAACTTACATTAATTATACATTGCAAGCAATTAGAACTGATTAGCTAAAAGACAGTTCAAGGAGGTGTACTGAGCTGCCGTTATCAATACAAACAGTAAATTCAAGATAATAAATAGTAGTAAAAAATATATTATTTATTAGTGTTTATTATATTATATTTATCAATATTTTATATTCTATTTTTTTATTCTCCTGCTGTAACTGTACAATTGACCTTCACCATCAACTGGCGGCTTTTGTTTGTGTGTGGAAACGTACTAACTTGATATTGAGAGAGGCGTCGTCCAAACTCGTAAAGTACGTTATTAAGAACAACTACCGAATGCTCAGGAACCCACGGTCCTACCAACAAGGTGTGGTCACTGCCCGACGTCTCCTCATGCACTCAAATAACAGTTCAAGAGGTCAATCAATTGCTTAGGTTAGGTTAGGTTTAGGTTCTCTCTACATGAAGGAAAAGAAATACGGGCAGAACAGATTTGGCAGTCAGTGATATTGAAAGTCCTTCCACTTTTCGGTGGTAAGGGCATTACATTGTAGGGCTTACATCACGGTTTAATTGTTTGGACTGATTTAACTAAACAAATCGGACAAACAAACCGCTTCAAAAAGCGGATACTACTGCTTGATGGTTTGAACGCGGGAACTTCATAGCCACACGTGACAGAACAACTAATCAACACTTACAACTCAGCACTCAGCAAAAAAAATACAGCACTCTAGCAGTTCAAGAAGTACTCAGATACTTCAATAACATCAATCGAACTTCGGCTATAAAAAAAAAAGTTTTAAATCGAGATCAAACGATATCACTCACAATTTCGACAGAGGTATATGAGAAAAAGCGGACTTAACCCCAATTAAGTCGTTGAATGAAGAACATCAACTCACGAAATTAGGAGTCAAAGTCACAATTTGTAAAACTACTTAAGAAATGTAAAACCGAACGATCAAAGAGGAGTCACAAAACGATTAAAAAAAAACCGGTTGGAATTGAACGAAAGGGGAACACTTTTGGGCGAGAAATTTTCTAAGTCTCGAGTGAGTTTTGATTCCCTCTTAACCTCAAAATGACCTATACCAAAGTTGTTCAAAATAAAAACCCGAACAACTTTTCGTAATAAACTTTTTCTCTGCGGGTCAGCGTTCAAGGTTACCAGTGACCCCGCGGTACTTGAAATTTTCTTCAGCGAAATTACATTTCTAAAAATTGCTAAAGAAATTCCTGAAGTTAGTAAGTGATTGACTTTTGAAGTCATTAGCAGTAATAGAAAAAAATAGCAAAAACCCGACAAATGTAGTTTTTTTTACAAAGGTCATATGAAGAGAGGAGCAGGAGTCACTTAGGTTCAATAAATAGTTGTTCACGTATTTAGCTATGAGTAGTTAAAAAAATTATATTATAAACAGCGTTTTAATTTCTTAATAAGTTCTAAAAATATAACCAAAAAGACCTATAAAGTAAGAAAAAACTTGTATAAATCGACGAAAAATCTTAAAACCTAAAATTTTCTCAAATATTCGAACACCTGAAGAGGTATAAAACAGTACTTTAACAGTTGCGCACAATGATATACAATATTTGAATGTAAAGATCGAATTGTTGTTGCATTTGGCTTGCCGCTATTCTGAAAATTCTTGAACCGTAGAAGATAATTTAATTTTCAAAACCAAAAGAGCTCGTACAGGACAGAAGGATTTTGATTTCTGCGTCATCCTGTCCTAGGATGCGCAAATTTGATTTTCGATTTTAATTTCGCGTTTTTTATTTATTCTTAAATTGAACTTGTGCGTCGTACATTTGATACAAATGTTGTAGCAAAATACCATTTATGTGTTACACATTTTAAATTCTAAATCAGGTTAATAAGTAAGTTGCAAATGGGTCTGGAACAGGCAAATGCCTTCGACGCCGGAAGCCTCATCAAGCGACTCATAGTTCGGGGTTTTTGTAACGACGTCGGACCCCTTCCCGAACTCATCAACATGAATCACTGGCTTCAACATCAAATCTAGCTTTGCCCTTGGGCAATGAGAAATGGGGTCAACATCGATTGACTTAATTGCTCAATTAACAATGTTCTGACTTAAGATTTCATATCAAATCGTAAAAATTTTTTTAGCATTTAGTTTCAGTGATTTTGTTGGAGTCAAATTTGAATACTTGGGATCCTCATGTTTAGTAGACAATGGAAATTGTAGGAATGTTGGTAGTAGTGTTGAATAGTGAAATTTCGTGCAATTCGCAAAATACTGGAATTTGTAATTCTCGAAACAATCCGTACTCAGGAGCTTGTGAGCATTGAAAATTAGCGTGGGAACGGTTCCTATATCTCAGCGGATTCAGGATGCGGTTGGGTTAATGCAGCTTGGAGCTTATTTTAGTTGCTTAACAAAGCCGATTGTTCCTGTTAAATTGGATAATCTGATGTTGAAGTAACTTCTGAAAACTGGTTGAAATC
This sequence comes from Bilobella aurantiaca, assembly GCA_021029175.1. Lineage (NCBI taxonomy): Eukaryota > Metazoa > Arthropoda > Collembola > Poduromorpha > Neanuridae > Bilobella > Bilobella aurantiaca. The sequence goes on along the minus strand of VYYI01002895.1, from coordinate 8,669 downwards.
ATTTGCAAAAAAAAATTTGCCTCGTTAAATTTCCGATTTGGCAAAGTGCGGAGAGGAAAGACCGGGCTTCAGACTAGATCAATTGGTAATTGAGATCTGGAAAATAAATAGCTTTAGATAACCATCGTGATGTGACAAATTTTACCTTGTATTACGCAAAGAACAACTAAAATTAACAAAATTGAAACTATTTTATCGTTAAGCTTTAAAAAATATTTATTCGTGGCAATTACCTTTTTGTTCTAGAAGTACGCAGGAAGAGGAGTGTGCTTAGGGTAGAAAAACTTTTCATGTAGAAGGGAAAGTTCCGCGACAACAAATTTTTGTATTGGAGAACGGAGTTGGTGGTTTAGTTGTTGAGGTAATGTAATACTGAAGGACCGCGACTTTGAGAAAAGTATTTGGTAAATGGGTTATTTGGTAACTGGCAATATTCAGCAATGGTTACTGCGTTCAATGCAATCTTGCAATTATCACGACTTTCACAAATTCAGCTAGTAGAGTTGAGCCCCGTCATAAAAAAATGAATGAATTTTTTTTTCATAGGTTGGAAGATTTTGGAAAACTATTCTTCATCGATTTCTCGAAACTTGGATTGAGCATTCACCCTGGGACTTTACTAGTAGAAAATATATCTCCTTGCATTATCGTATACTGGCTAAGTAAAATTCTCTATCTCCTCCCGTATCTGTTGGAGTTGGATCTCGATACTGCATTCTCACGGGACCTGATCACCGATGAGCCGAAGCGTAACCTGATAGACTTCAGTGAAAGGTTCTTGGTTGAAATGATGACTTAAGGAGGTAGGGACAGGAGTTGTAACTTCTCATTCTTTGAAATCTGATGGCGGAGGGCGGAGTCAGGGCTGTACTTGTTGAGGTAATGGGTTACTAACTGGTAAGGCAAAGATTAAGTAAGTTGGATATGTAGAAACAGGCAATTTTCAGCAACGCTTACTTCATGCAATACATTCTTCCAAAACATCACGGCTTTCACGAAATCAGCTAGTAGCCTTGCCATATCCTTAATAACCATAATTGGGGAGACAAACTAGTCTTCATCGGTTTCTCGAGTCTCAAATTGAGTTGTGACTTTAGGATTTTACGAGTTGAAAAATAAATCCTTGCGGTTTTGTATATTGGCTAAACTTCTTTGGTGAGACCTTGCAGGGTTAGGTGATGGATTTCAACTTGGAAGGTTGTCTATCTGCTACAACACGCGATTCATACTGGGGCCTGATGACAGAAGGACCAAAGGGTAGAAAAGGACTTCAGTAGTTGGTTGTTGTTTGAATGGAAGACTTTAAGAAGGGGGACATCTCACTCTTGGAAACTTCTCACTCTTGGAAACTTCTGATTTTCCCGAATTTTGAGGTCGAATTTGAATACCATATTGAAAAAGGTGAAGACTTGAGTAAAGTATGGGCTTCATAGAGAGGACCTGCGGAAACCCGGAACCCTTTCCTTCTAGAGTTGAAAATGGGCTGAAAAAAATGATGGTAGGGAACTTCTGCTTGCTAAAATCTTCAAGTTGGAAAAGACAACTTCGCTCGAAAATTTGGCTCGGCTGCTTCAACCTTGGTTGATTTTTGGGCGCCTTCTAATGCAATTGAAACTTCTTTAGCAGGGCAGGTTGTAGATAGAAATGGATGTGAAGGGGAAACCGATCATGACAGTCGACAACATACAAGGAGGAACATCATACTTCAACATTTCACTTCTGCTCAGACGCTAACCTGTTGACTAAAATGTGGAATCTGAAAAAAATTGCAACAAAACTGACCTGACCTGGACTTTGATTGGAGTAGAATCGACAAATTAAATTTCGAAGTAAAAATCGACAAATACTGCTTCTAGACTGCTGAACATTCAAATGAAGACTTGACAAAATTAAAGGTGCATGTTGAGAACGCAAAATATGTGGACTACTTCTGACACCAAGACAATTGATCCTGAAATGCCTTCGGAAGGGAGTTCTTACGCCGAATACTTCGAACCTTTCGTTAGGTTTAGTGTAAGGTTGACATGGATGACATGGTTTTTCCTGCTCGCCTGCTTTGAAGCGCAAAATGGCGGCCAATGGTGGGATTCTAACGCTGCTGAGGTTATGGTGGGACGCGTAAGAGCAAAATCCGTGACATTAATTTTCCCAAGAATATAAGAACCTCGTTGCGTGCGCCTGTTTAACGTGCGTTTGAACACGGGCAACCTTGAAAACTCAATTAGAGATGTGCTATCTTCAAGACGGGTCAGCTACAAACCATCTTCACTGGTGGGCCCCAAGATATTTGAAACGAAAAGCGCGGGAGATGTTTTGTTTAAATTTGCCATTTCCGGTTGTAAAAATGATGATAGAAGTATGTGAATGTAGGAAAAAGAGATATGGTGACCTGAGTTGACCTGAGGTGCGTTTCCTCATCAATCCTTTGACCAATTAACTGGGCCTTCTCTGCTAGTGGACTTGTGTAGTGGCTCGCATTCGACCGAAGTCGTTGCAGGAGACATGATTTATTCGACACGTAAGGTCCGAAGAGTCCTTGGACATTGACATGGGAACTGTCGTCGGTAACCTGCACAAACACTAAAACAAAATACGAGAGACCTAATGCCAGTAAAATGGCTTTACACTAGTTTACATAGAAATAACACTAGATTTTTTTTATAAAAAAAATGTTTTACACTGAACATCGTAGATTTGTGAGCCACTCCGTTCTGGGACCTTTAACTCACAGAAACCAAAAACAACACGCAAAACACAGTTAAATGCTCCACTAACAAGGAATTTGACTTACAAACATTTGCAAAACTTCTGTGTGCCATTGGCATAACCATTGAAACTCGGAGAACAGATAACTGTTAACAATAAATTATCGAGATTACGACGACGAACTAAAACTAGATAACTTTAAATAGGGTGTAAGATAATTGAAGATCCTGAATTCTCTGTGCAACTCCTGCATTTTTGACCTTTCCTCGTCTGGCCTTCGATATCTTCTACAACGTTGCCTCGATAGGTCATTCCATTATTTTTGACTTGAATGTTTACGCACTTTGGGGATTGCTCTCGTTGATTCTGCTTAAATAATTCCAATTCCAACGTTAGGATAGCGTAAATGTGGTGTACTTACTCCCTCCATAATTAGGCGTAGCGTCTAATGGCTATCTCTTCCTTTGGATCCTTGATGACTATGCCTGGGAATTTAACCTAAATTTGGAACTATTTGGACTATCTGAAAACATATCTTGAAAAAAAAACACATTTGGCCTACATGATTGGTAAATGCCCTGCTATACTAATTATTGAAACCTTACCGACACCCGGATCAAAAACTAATGAGATCTTTAAACAAATTTCATTCCAAGATATCCAAAATAATTTCTAAATAAGTGTAAAAGGGCATGCGAATTTTGTTACACACAAATACGTTCATAATGAGCATATGAAATATATCGAAAAAAAAAAGAGTTTCAAGTTCAGATCACCATTGCACGTTTAAGCTTCAAAAGCCAACTTTCACTAAAGCATCTCGGCCATGACTGACTCTGTAATATTTGGAGGTAATACGGGAAATATTATACCACAAATGCAAAAACAGAAATGCAAACTTCAAGGCTTCAAATGAATGTGCTGGCGAGGGTGTTTGTTGTAACGTCAAAAAGGCCAATTGCAAAACACAGGACGACGGTGTTACGTTAGGCGTTTCATTCGAAGTAGCTGAAATTGACTAATAAAAAAAGACGCCCTCCAAAGTTACCCCAAAGCCGAAAATGTTCCAAATCTCTCTACCATTCAACATATGTTCAATATTATGTTAACTTGTAACAAACCGTGTTTACATTCGAAGATGCTTGGGTTGCCTCTCACTCTCGAATACGGGCCAGGGCGTACTATGTGATGGCTTACTCCAACATTACGAAAAAAAAAGCTTTTGTCTAGAAACATTTACCAAAACGAAAAGCATGGCAGTTATACCTCAATGAGACATTAATTTAGAAAAAACCGTTGACATTCGTCTCTAAAGCAAAATCTGCATCCAATCCACGCTATTTTAGGTGTGTAAGTTAGGGTCTCTCGCAGTATCGCGTCGTCAACTATACCGTAGGAAGCCATGTTGCGAGGCTACTTGTCAATGCTGCGATGGGTTTCGCCTTGTCAAAAAATGTTAAAATTTTAGTAACTCTAACCATTAACCAAGTAATTTGGATATAAAGTTATGAAATCTGTGGAACGACAACAAATTTACAAATTGAAGTCCGTCAAATCAGATCAAAAACCCTCCGATACGCTTTACTAGTGAATACGGGCCCTTAGAATGTAAACTTTTCTCAATACCGCATGTCAAACTGTAAATTCCGCATGTCTACTTCCTATAACAGTGAACTCAAACACAAACATTAGGCATCCCACCCCCTAGTACATCAAACATCAAACCTAATAAATATGTACCCCCAAATTGTTATTTCATAACCTGAACATTCCCTTTTGTGAAACCTTTTTTTTTCTTCCTTATCCGTGGGGTACGTCTAGCGGTTTTTCTTGAAGTTTGCTGACCATTCCTTGACCTTAGGTTGGGTTTCTACTCAAATGTTGGGAAAATGTCGCCATTCCTGTGACTCAAACTCAAAAACCCGCGTTGCCCCCGAAATCCCCGTAAATATTAAATTACGTCAATCTTACGAACCGAGTAACCAGACTTGCCGACCCATGACCGCGAAGCAACTCTACAAAATTACCGAACTCCCGGAAACCGAACTCTGAAAATGACTTAACTCCCAAGAGGACGGGGTGACAGCCAACCCGGATTTCCCAAGTTTGAAGATACTGCAAGTATTGAAAATCAAGTTAGACTTACATACTTCATTCATACCAAACCTAGGTCTACAATAAATTTTGAAGCAAAATATCACAATTTTTGTGTCAAAAAATATTTCATTAATTCTCATATTATAATAAGGTTTTTTATAAAGTAGACTAGTTATCGCGAGCCGATGCTTCATATATTGGTTAAGAAATTGTAGAATTAGTTCAAAAGGGAGCAGGGGCGATGCCTTAGGCAATATCACAGATAGAGGGTATCCAGTAAGACGTATCCAGAAAAGTTTATCCAGTCAGGCTTATCCGAGGGGGCCCTTAAGCTTTTTTCAAGTTGAGCTAACTGCTGCACGAGTTGATCTGGTTGAGGCCCTCGAAAAACGAATCAAGGCTCTGAAGTATGCCGGATTTTAGTTCGTATCCCTCGGATGTTGGGGCTTGTTCAGTCTTGCAAAGAAAGTGATAATCAGCGATTTCGTCCGATTTGGTTCGATAGTTATGACCTGTAAGGCTAATATTTTGAGAGAAGTACTTGGCCTTGAGGCGTTTTTCTTCTTGGCGTTTTGCCAAATCAGCCTTGGTAGCCTTAATTAAGTTGGACAAAAGGGCCTCGGCTCGGAGATCTCCACACCGTGTTTTCTTACGAAAAACCCTTCGCTTGGTTGTGGCTTCAGAGATGCGCTTGAGGAGAAGAGACGTTGAAGTTCGCTCGTTTTCTTGCTTGGGGAAGGGCCTCAGGTACCCTTTGGATGAGGTAAATGGATATCCGGAAAGTGCTTCTGAGAATTGAGGTGCCTTCATAGTGGCCCTTGGATTAAGGGATACTCAAGCTATTGACCTGACCTAAGGTTGATTCTGCCCTTGCTTTTCCTCACCACAAAAATTACAACTCCTTTTTCCCCAAGAATTCGATAACGCTGTTTGAAAAAAATGACAAACAATCGACCCGAGTTCAGCGAAAATTTACCTGAAATCAAACAAAGAAAGAAGCTTTTAGTTTTATATTATATATATATATATTATATATTGCTTTTAGTTTTATTGATAATTGGTCACTAAAAAACTTTCCAACAATTGTACTTTTCAAAGTATTTCAATTCAAACGAAAATTGAACACTACTGCAAAATACACTTGATTTCATTAAAGAATAGAATACTTTTAGAAAACGAAATGTGTATTTCAATGTGAAATACAAATTTAAATTCAAATTTTGAATGTTTACTTTATTCCTACTCTTACTATTACATTATGAACCATTTTTATAAAGTTGAACATAAAAATAGTGATTGGTTAATGCATTATAAACGATATGTGTGTTTACGGCTGGCGTAAAACTTGCCCAATTAGCTTTAGGATTTCTAAAGTTTTCTAAAACGAGCGTAAACATGAAAAAGAAAACACACTAACTCTAACTTTTATGACTAAATTCAATTTCGTCTTGCAATGTTGACTTTGATTGTTTTTATGCCTTTATAAGTTTAAAAGTTGGTTAGATACTGTTAAACATATAACATAATAATACAATATGACGTTTAGTTTACATCACTAAACGGAATTGATTTGTTCCTTAATAATAAAGTAAAATCTCAAGCCCTGTTCAACTATTGTAATTTCATACTCATTACATTGATTGAATTTTGTATATTGATTGATATTGATTTTATTCTAAAACTGAAATTTTAATTTAACACGTCACAATTTAATGGAATTTCAAATTTAAAAAAAAATTTAAAATCAATGTAAGTTTTACAGAGAGACCTAGGGATGTAATACAACCAGAACTAACAAAAGGCCAAATTTCATCTCATGAGAGTGATGCAATCATTTCTACTTATTTGTTTCAACTATTAGTTAAAAAAATGTCTATGAACACTAATAACGATTCCTTCTGAAATTTTCGTCTTTCAAGAACAAATTTCCTTTGTATTATTGCAGAATCTCTCAGTAGCTAAACTATATCGCAATAGTTACTTCACTCTGCTATCTAGGAGTGAAGACCACATGCACCATATGGTTCCCAAAAGGCGTCCATTTTGGACACGCACAAAAGACCCTTAAAGAGTGAAAATGACTCACCTTATAATGAATACTACGGCGACACTCAAGATAAATGACTTCAACTTGTGAACTTTGGCGATGACTGTCACACTCCTCCGTCACGAATCGGTGGTTTGCTAGCAGAGTAGGCAAAGAATTGAAAGGCTATCGAAAGACTAATGGCTACTTGGCTTCACAAAGCACAGATCAGAGTGCGTCCGTCCTCTTGCAGACCCAGGGAGTAAGTGAAAGACGCAGAAGAACGAAGTGGGGTAAGCCAATGGAGGACAGGCAGTCACACACACCCCACTCACTAGAACCTCTTGGAAAGATCTAGAACATCTCAAAAACAGAGTACATGATACGCAATATATAGAATAAACTTAATATATTTAAACTAAGCTTATGCAAGTAATGTGGTCAATATCTCTATAGATCGTATATCTTATTTAAGTAATGTAAATTTTGTGTAATGCAAGTAATGCAGATAAGGTTTTATACTATTCAATATGTATAAGCACGCTAATCAAAGCAACAATAATTTAAGCCATATTACAAGCAAAATAAAAATTTGGATTTTGTGATGATCTAGGCACTAGAAAAATTAAAGCACCTTTAAGATAAGTCTAGGTTCTAAATAAGCGACTTAATTGAAGCAAATGTGTGCATAATGTTTTTAACATATTACAGGTCATCAATGTATGTAAACAATGTACTTGAGGTGTGCAGTATATGTAATATGTCACTATTCTCCAGGAATTATTGTAAACGTAAATGTAGTTTTCATTTAAGTAAATATAATTATTGTGTGGCATAGATGTGACTCATTTGAGGTATTTGATGTGTGTAATATACCGCTTAGGCAATGTAAGTAACACACATAATATGACAATACATGTCGTGTATTTGACAAATTATATAATACAATTATGTGGTATAATCATGTCGAGAGTACGGCCTGTGTACAATTGCAAATACATGTAACAAATTTAATGTGATACAAACTTCTGTAATGCAATTAATGTGAGTTTTATGTTATGTAAGCGCATACATGACTGTTTTCTTTATAAAAAAAAAGTGAAATTATCTTAACGATACAAGATACGATTCTAAGCTAGCTGCGTGGTGGCACTCCACGGCACTTCCTTGCTAGCTGCTACCAAACTGCTATGCTGCTGGTAGCAGCTAAAAACTATAAATCACTATAAATGGTAAACTCTAGAATTTGGAGCTATCCCTGTTAATATCTATTAGAGAAGTGTGCAGTAGATAATATAGATCAATAAAACGCATCTGTTTTTTCAAGTGATTTCCAAGGTATTAAATGGCACCCGTAAAATTTGAAGTTTGATGGCTTTAGAGCGCAATCCACCAAATTTAAATAGCTTTGCCTTGAAATCATCCAGGCTGCAATAGGACAAAATACGTTATGAAATTTATTTGATTTTTGATCTTTGAAAAACCTAAAGTTACCGATTGGAGTTTGATGCAAAGCCATCTCTGTTACCAACATTTCCTATTTCTCAAATGTAAAAATCCTGGAGATCTAAAAGATTAGTGAATCTGATACTTTCAAAGTATCAAAATTTAGCTTTGATACCGGAAATAGTGGTCATTGGAGTTTGATCCAACTCCGTCCAGGAAATAATGATCACTCATAGTAGTAGTGTCGTTAACCATAAAAAACCATTTTTTAGCAAACAATTTAATAGTATATGTAGTGTCTCCGATAGTCAAAAGCAGAATGCCTCTTTATTTCGTGATCTAGAACTAACAGCGTCTTTGTTAAGCAATAAAAGAGCTATAAAACTAATGGCAC
>VYYI01002894.1:0-13535 GCA_021029175.1 Bilobella aurantiaca | reverse complement strand
ATTCTGACATGCTTTTTATTATACATGTATCTGGGAATGGACTGCCACATTCGATGTATTTCCTATGAACTCACATACACTGCTACTGGATGGCCAAGGAGAGGGAAGTAGGAGGTCGGTGCGTACTACTCTGATCTCCTATTTTATTTACAGTCCATTTCCAAGCTGGCAGAAAAGAAGAAGAAGGAGGAGGAGGAGGAGGAGGAGGAGGAGGAGAGGGAGAAGGAGTGGTAGCGGCTAACGACATTTTCCCCGCTCCGCGTTATTACGGAAACGTGAATTTTAAAACGAGGCGCTTGACTTTGATGGAGTATAGCTTTGAATAGATCTCTTCCTCATACTTTCCCCATTACAAATCCTCCTCCCCCATGCACATGGAGTGAGGCCATGGGGAACCCGAGCGGCTTTGTGGAGTAAAAAGCCGGAAATCTCACTGAGCATTTCCCAGGATAGAGAGCCTTTTAAAAAGTGAATTTCCACCAATATTTTCCACCCTGTCAACACCATCCAAATCACGTAATAATCATCTGGCGGGCCTTCCCTTGCCGTATTGCGTCGGCTCGTATGAATACACTTATATATGGTTTCACCCCTCTCATTAAACCACACAAGTCCAACAAGCCTGCAGGAGTACGCGTCAGCAGCAACCCGTGGCTTTTTTGACTTGTTCTGAAGCATATGTGAGGGACTGGCGGGTTATTTACACCACGAATAACATCACGCCCACATCATCACTCTGCAATAATATATTTATTGGAGGGTGGTTACTACGGGTTTGAATTCCCACGTGGGTTCACCCCACTTTCAGTCCTGAATTAGGGGGTCGCTGTCAATGCTGTCAGATTGGAGGGGGCTATACCTACCACTCAATACTATGAACATATGATCAGGTGGATACTGTGGACGTCATTTTCGGGAATAAACCGGGCCGCCACAATTTCAACATTTTATAACGTGGGTACTTGCAAATTGAAACTAGGGGGGGGGGTTAATCCCCTCAATTTTTATATATGGTCAGTTGTGTGTTGTCAACTTCAGCTGGTGTGGGATTGACCCCAACCTAAATTCAGTATACGTCTCGCCGGCTGGGTGTCATCAATTTTAACCGGAGCCCCTCATCTCTCTAACGTTGGCCTCGAAAATTTGCGGGTACGTTTTTGGAAGTTATTATAGGGAGTTGCACGGTCCACCCAAACAACCCCGATAAATGTACCGTTGTCCCACAATTTTTCCTGATGTGTAGCCTAGACGTGCAGGTTGTTCTGTGCCCACTGTGGTCTAACGAGTACCTAATAGGCATAATGCCATTTGAGGACTCTGCTCAGTAATGGAAAGTCTCATGCTTGTTCTTTTGATGATCTGAGGGAGAGAGAGAGAGAGAGAGAGAGAGATAGAGTGGCGGGAGCACCTTATCTCGTCCACAGAGATGGCCGGGCCAAACTTTTCTTTTAGTTCGAAACCCCCTTAATTCCATTCTGAGAGTGTCTTTTTATTATTATGCAGATTTGTGTCACATCTTGAGAGTGAGAGATGTAGATACGGAGTGAACTTTCCCATTGTCTTAATTTTTACACGTGACGAAACTTTGGAATCCAACAAGGAGGGTGTGTGTGCGTGTGAGCGGTGTGTATGTGCGGTGGTTGTGCTGTGCATAGGATCTCCTCCACGGTTCCCATATAACCCTACTGCCATGCTACAACGTAGACTACTACTAGCGCAGCGACCATTAATGCTCTGCACTGGAGCTGGGAGACATCATCAAGATCTTGCAGGCAGGGCTCCTTCCAACCTCCTCCACACTGTGGAGGAGTACTGCTCCGAGCAAAACTGTGGGCAAAGTTAGACCATAATGAATTATGCTAGTTATAGGGGACAGACCGCACGATATGTAGCGGTACCCACTCATTCCAGTCCAGCTATAGTCCAAGTACCTAATCGGAGGGACGTGACCCCTCTCCCACAGTCTCTCTTTCCATCTCACAAAGAGTCCCCAAAATAATTATTATCTGTTGCTCTTTGAGGTCATTACCCACTCTCATTGCCATCTATTTCCTATGGCGGAAGGTAGGTGGCGGCGCTCCTACATTATTATTATAATAATTGTTGAGGCTACTTAGCACGACCCAACCTCATCGTTTTCGCATACCTTGAGTAGCCATTTTAAAAGGGAACCAGTGGGACATCACCTGATTATTTATCCCCTACGGATCATTCTAATCCGCGCAATGTGAATTTTCCATGCGCCGGAAGTGCCGTAATCTGTCCCGTATTCCGGCAGCGCCGGTGGCGGCGGGGGGAAGCTATTTCGCCTATGTCGCAAAGACACTCTGTAACTTACTGTGCATTGGAGCGTATCAGTTCTCTCTTGTATGTACATATTTTCAGGCATGCAGAGGTAATGCATTGGGGTTCTGGTGGGTCCCAGCTGGATTTTTTTTTGGCGCGGATCATGTGGGGCTCCGCTGAGGGTGAACTTGAGTGAGTCGAAGGGATGAAAGGGCTGGATAAGCGGTGATGCTAATCCGTAAAAATTCCCTCCACAATAATGTATGTGACATAGGGAAAGCGGCTGGGTGAAATCCTCCTAAATCGCGCCTTGTTACAATTGACGCTAATGTTGATGCATAGGCGCGGCGGGAAGGGGGGAGTCCGCAGTTGTGCTGCGACTCACAGTGAGCTTCACAGCCGTGCATAATGTGCATGCAGGAGGACGGCGGGCGCATGATAAACAAGTGTAAATTGCGCTTGACTCGAGTCTCTTATATCTATGAGGGATTTCCGCGGGCCTTGCACTACAACTAAAAGTATCTACGTATGTATACATGTGGAATGATTCGCTTGAGGTATTTGTGCAAGTTGGGGAGAGAATCGGAGATGGGAAGAAAACGGCACCTCAAGTGCAAACTCCAGTAGAAGTTCCATGGATGAGTTGGTCCGGGACAAACCTGACATATCCTACTCTCATCCAACATGGTGGAAGCAGACAAACAAATGCGTGTGCAAAGACTTGCGGAGGTACAGAGGTCCTCCGTTAACTCGGATTCGTGAAGATACAAGAACTCTGCAAACGGATCTTTTGAATGGTGAATGACTAACGGAGTGATTGACAGTGACTATGCAGAGAAAGACTTTGGTCTTCCACACGAAAGAGTGCCGGAGGGGGAGTAAGAGGGGGGTGTGGAAGGGTAACGGGGGAAAAGTGATGTAAAATTCCATGGAATTTTAGTCAAGTTGAGGAAAACCAGGAAGACTGAAGAAAGAAATGCATTTGGGTGTGTTACAAAAGGGCGTAATGGCGTCGCTGATTTCACACTTTCCTGCCTTCAGTCGCTACTGACTGACATCTTCAGTGATTTTGCCGCTCAAGAGGGTCATTTCGAATGCAGAGAGTCGATTTTGAACATTTAATTCAAATTAAAATGTGAAACCTAATTGATTGAGATTAAAAATGAAACAAAAATGGGAGAGTTGAATTAAAATTTACATAAAACATATGCGTATAAATAGTGTTTAAAATTAATAAAACTTTCATAGCTGAAAAATCTAAACTTTTAGCTGTTGTTTATGTGCACAACAATAGTGATGCAAGAAATTAATTTTTGGAGAGAAAATAAACTGAAAATCCGTAATTAGGAATGGAGCGCTAGTTGTTATGAACGAATGTAGTCAAAGTAGTTGTAAAAATGTTGGAAAATTACATCAGGTGTGCATGTCATCCAGTGACCCTGAATGACCTGACTGGTTTTGTAACATTTGAGAACGTGTCGTCCTTAATCGGTCTCGAACAACTGTGGAAGAACTGGCTATAAAATTGGCATGTGATAGTAGAAAGGTCATCAGATGACCCCTGATGACCCGACGAATGCCCACTAATTTTAACGGCTTCGTATCCTATCTATTGCTGAAGTCCGGGTTAAACAAATTCAGCCACTAGGTGGAAAGGTCATTGGATGACCCCGAATGACCCGATCAATTTTAACAAATTTTAAAAGGAACCTGTACTCGCTACCTATCGGGGAAAACTCGGTTGCAAAATTGCGATCCACTCAAAAGTTATGGTGTCTACATGCAAACGGGCGCATGGACTAGACGAAAATATAAAGTAACTGGCGCTACTTAATAAATCTGACAGCAAGACATGGTGAACCTGCAGTCAAATTTGTATACTTGCATAGGAGTTTTTTGGCCCAGGGATTTGCAAAAGCATTTGTGATGCTCAAAATTATAATTCGAAGCGACTGTCGAAATCTTGATATGTATGGTATTCAATATTGTAATTTTTCGTAATTACAATTTTCATGACCAACTTAAAATGGGAAAAGTTCTTGGTATAAAATTTGTTCTTAGCCTTGATCATTTTCATTTTCTTGAACTTCATAAACTTTATTTTACAGCCGTCAAAATTATGTTTTCGCGACTCTCAAAACCTTGATATTTATAGCGTTCAAAATTATAATTTTTTACTGACCTTAAAATTTTTTGAAAGTTATAACTGAAGTTATGAATTTTTAGTTTTTAGGACCTTCGAAATTATTTTATTGATCGTGTTCAAAATTGTAATTTTTAGTGACCTTCAAAATTTCGGCATATACAGATTTCAAAATTTAACCTGCAAGGCTATCTATTTTGTTTGAAAAATAATAATGGCCTTCACAATTTTTAAAAATGTTTTGCTAACTCTACTTTCACAAATTTGATGTATGCTCTTGTTTTATATTTCATTTGTTGTTTCGTTATATCGTAAATTGAATGGAAGCTAGCCGTTTCATCCGTGGACGCTCGACTCTCGGAGCAATTAGATTGCCCACTGCTGATAGACCAGCTGATGTAGCTTCACTACTTATTGTCGCGAAACTGCGGGATAACCATTACTCGGGGGAGAAAAACCAAGGGCTTGTAACAGCCAACAAGCTTGTGACTTCCCCTCTAACTACTGTTCGGCGAAGTAGCTCGTTTAATTAAACTCATAATAGACTTTCACATGAACTTTCCTCAATGGTCAGAAATGACGTCATTACCGTCCCTAGCAACATGGATCCCCCTCTACGGTTTTTCCCATCCGATTTACATTTCTTACCACAATGTGAGACTACTTAGGCACATGTTTGCGGCATGGTAACTGGTAACTGTGGAAGAATAACTGGAAGAATGCTGGTGTAATTTGAGCTGACGGGACGGCCACGCTTGTAGTCCCAATCAGAAGTTTTCCTTTTGTCTGTCAGTGCCTGGTATCTCAGAGAAAGCAGTAGCAGCACCACTCCCACTATTACTTCACTAGCCACAGGGAATCGAGGCTGCGGAAGTCCCATTGAGAGCACATAACTGTACACAGCGGCCCAGTCCATACACATCCCCGCGGAGGAAAGTCTGCGGTGATACCAGGATTCCGCTCGGGAATGAACCATCAGAGACAAAAGGCAAGGCATAATGTCCTGTTTGGCCTGTCTTCAAGGGCCGAGTAATGAGCTTGATTCGTGATAAAAGTAAGGCACTGTAATTGGTCTCTGATGTATGTTGATTGACTCGGAGGAGAATTACACGGTGGGTGCGTCCGGAAATCCTCCAGCTCCATTCATTTCTCTTCCCAAATAACCCTCCGGAACTGGCCCTACTATGTGAGCTCAAAGAGTGGAGGACTACACCATAAGGTTCCATTAGTTCCCATAGTTGTCCGTCGAGGCGGCGGACCTGGAGGCATCCGCATTCTTCTCACATAGTATAGTGGAGTGGGGATATGGGCGTCGGACGTGTGGTGGATAAAAGGAGGAACGAACGACGAGAGCTGGGACTTGAAAACTCTGGCCAAGATTATTCTTCAAAATTCCTCAATGGGCAACCCTCGTCGTGATTGCCTCGGGTGGAAATTGCCAAGACAAAAGTTGCAATTTTTTGCACGAATGGCTCATGTCAAGTGAAGATGTTCAGGGAGCCTCGCATGGGGAAACTCATCCCATCTCACAGTCTGCGGGGAAGACCGACTCGGAGGTTAGCGAGACGGAGAAATGTAGCGTGTGGGAGCGTTAGTGCCTTACCGTGGAACGGTATAAGCTCCATCCTTCACCGAGAGTCATAAGGGGCTACTGGGAACACAATTTCTGTCCTCAGACCATCGTGCATTCACCCTCGATCACTTTTGTACACCTGGACCCACATGCATAAGCACATGCAATTGATTGACTGAGTGGGTATCCGCTCACACCTAGCACTCACACCGAAGTACATGTACAAAAACGCACACAAACTCACACATGAACTGATAATATGCGTAATACAGGTCCCAAAAAGCACCCACACGGACAGGCATACTCACTGGAAACACACAGACACACAAAAATTGATGACTAAACTGCAAACCCCAGAGTTTTTAGCTTTCACTCATTTGCAAAACTAACTATCTGCGCGATCTGGAACAAGTCCAAAAAATTATTGGTAATACTTTGCGCAGTATTTATTTACGTTTGGTGGAGAGTACGGGTATTCTTGTAACGTCGCGTATAATGTATTGAAAATAACTTGAGAAAATTCTAAACTATATACTGAAAAGCAAATGTCGTTAACAACATTTCCTATGCGGTGTCTGGATTTGAATTGGTTTTTGTGCTTGTGCCTGATTTGATCAAGCAAAATGAGGAAACAGTCACTTTTTCAACTGAGAGATAAAATGCAAATTCTCAGCTTTCCCACTGAGCGAAAAAGCAAATATTCAAATTTGCAGTTCTCTGTCACATTTAAATAATAATGACGCCATGCTAGAGTTGGTTCTTCGCTGTAATACATACCAAAACAAAGCCAGGCACCCGAAGATTGTTTTAAGCGGATATTCACAATTCGGCTAACCCTTAGCATCGGGTAAAAATCGGAGGTCAAAGTTTTCACACAAGGCGCATTTAGCAACAAGCCGAAGCGAAGCGGCAGCAAAAAAATTATCGAATGCGCTACTGCGCATGTCTCAGGGCCATCTGATGTAGAAGTAGGAGTTATGGGTAGGAAGTGTCACCGTTTTGGAAAATGTTAAAATTAAAAAATGGGTTTTACCACATCGTGTAACTTAGGAACTGGCAATCAGGTTTGAACGAGCATGGTACTTAAAAAATATTTAAAGCATCAACTTTCGATTGCGACCAAAATGATTGTCCTAACTTGAGACGTTCGGGTAACAGAGGGAAAATAAATGTGACATATCATTTTGGGACACCCTGTACATACACACATAAAAGTACATGTTTAAACATACATATACCATGGACGCACAAATGCCCACAAACACACACACACACACAAACAACCGTTTAATGTCCACACATGCGTACACATACACATTTTCAAACGCACGCTTACTTCATAAATCAGGCGCATACCGCCCCTTAAGAATCTACGCGCGCCTATAGGCACATGTCATCCTGCCGCGTCTCCACCATCCACCAGCTGTCACTCTAACGCCCTGAGCCGACCTCGAAACTAATACTGAATGACCTGTCCTACATACGCTCGGTGTAGTTCTCACTTTTCTCCTCCGTGACTGTCCCCCTCCTTACATTTGAAATTGAGGCCTTCTTTCGGTTTATGACGCGCATGACTACATCCAAGTTGGTACAGACATGGAGACACACACACACACACACACACACAGATAGATGTGGCAGCTGGAGTCGTGTGGTACTACGGAGGGAAAGCATCCCTTTTGGATCGATGTGGGGAGACTAGCAGTAGCAGCGGAAGGACGAACAGAAGCAGAACTACAGGAATCCACGGTTCTTTCCCCTCAACTCTCTCATTCTCTCGAAAACCTCTCGCCTGTACCAGAGTCCTCCTGGTGGTACTCCCTGACTTTCTCCATACAACTAGTCATATCCCCAAACATATATAGACATAAACACACGCACACACACACACACACACACACACACACATACATCCACATATACTTTCTCCCCAGCCGTCAAGTTAGGAAACCCTCAGCCGGCAGCTCTCAGTTCACTCTCACATTTCTACGAGTACGGACGTCTGCCCGTTCTTTCCTCCACACACATTAACACACACAAGGTAGTGAGTTCCGCAAGTGAGTCAAGGGAGTAACAACTTTCACCATCACATTCTCACAATTCCCTCCCCTTCATCTCCAGTCTTCTCTCTCCCTCCAATCAAACTCCACCGGTTGAGCCGCTCGGAGAAACTGAGGAGAGATATCCATTATTCCGTCGTCACATTCATCTAGTAGAGCGAGGAACACGCGGAGCTGGGAAGGCTGTAAAACTATTGTGTGTGCTAACGGGGCTAACAGTGGCGAAGGTGAGCTGGTGGATTTTCGTGTCAGCTCCCCGTGACACGTCCGCTACCCGAACCTCCCTTCCTCCACTCACAGGAGGGACAGCTTGGAAGTGACTAGCGCTGATCTTCAGAATTGAGGTCCACAGTGACGGCAGCAGTAGTGGAGTCCTTCCGAATTCCAATCCGCCCCTCAAACAAATGCTAGATCCACGCACACAACCACTTCATCCCATGCACATAAGTCTCACCTCAATTTCCCCCAAATCTAAATTGGAAGAAACAAGTAACACTTGAATGGTCTAACCTCAACGGAAGGGGAATAGAGTTGTGTTCCCCAACATTTGAATCTCATATCCCTGCCAGTGCATTTAATACCTCCATCCCCATATCTTCTCAATCCCTCCAGGAAATGAGTCAGTTTCATTGCAAAGACTGACATTTAGTAATTAAACCGGTGCAACTCAGACGGCTCACCGCTCGCTCCCTTACAATTTCTCCCCCACGCGTACGTACAAGCCCACTTGAAATTCCTATATTCCGCTAATAGTTCAACTCTCATCAGTGAATTCGAACCGTGCGTGCGACCAATTCCCTCAGCAGTGACCAGTATATACTCTCTCATAACACCAAATACTCTTTTTTACTACTACTCATCTCAAACTCAAATCCATAGCTCTGAAAAGTTCCGTGGGAAAGTAACCTGTGAGCCCAGAACTATGGACTAGCCTCTAATTTTTTTCTAAATAAGTGAAAGTACATCAGCCCAGGGATCATATTCGACGACACGAGCGTGTGAGACCAGGAGAAAGTCATGGGAAAAGCTCTCGTCATCAACCCTCTGTTTACATTTTACAGCCACGGGCTTTGTTCCTATTTGTGAAGTTAATCTACGTGATTAAAATACCAGTTGAGCATAGTTGTTCTACGCGCGGAACTTTTGAATACCCGGGCGACGGGCTGGACACATTTAATATCCTTCCTCTCGAGTGGCGGCACTAATAGTTGTACCACTCTCACAGACCTCACAGTCCTGGCTCTTCCGGGATTTCACCAACTTTCTCCTCTCTGTGGAAAAGGGGGCAAAGTGTACACAAGTCTGTCTGTCTGCCTGTGTACGTGTGTTTGTGTGTGAGAGAAAGTTGTGTACAAGGGCGGAGATCCTCCCAATAATGATACAGCAGCGACCCAAGTTTCCATACAGAGCCTACGGAGAGAATCCAACTTTACTTTCCCAGTGTGGCCATAGTGTGTAGGTTCACGTCTGTGTGTGTGTGCGCGCATCATTGTGAAGCGAAGACTGCCCGGTGTGTAAACATCTCTAGAAGTCCAGACCTTTCTTAAGACTCCGACGCAGCGCACTGGTGGGTTACTCGTCAATCAGCCTGAATGGAATTGGTGTGAATGCATTATATGCGACGGATTTCTCTTCATAAAAGTCATATGCTTACGCGGAGTCGTTCAGGATTTCTTGACATGTAAGAGGTAGTGAGCACTGTACCAATTGGCTAAAATTGACCTTGTATGCGCATGCATGCCTCTTAATCCCTTTGCCAAAAGTCCAGCGGGAGATAGAGAGGGGAAATAAACTCCATATCATTATCATCCCCAGCATCATCAACATCAGTTCCGCCGCGGGGTAGAGTTACACACATGTGCATACGTACGTAAGAACTATCCCAAGGGGAAGAGCAAATCAAATAATCCCAGTTTCCTTGTCCTCTACAGACTCTGAGGAGCGGAGGAGGATAGTCGGCGGCGTACTAATCTGCCACTGACACCCGAGCCGAGGATGAGAAAAGAGTGTTTGGCGGGACGGAAGTAGGGCGGGTGTGACTATACTGTGTGCCTGTGTGTGTATACTTGTGAGTGTATGTGCATACAATAATAATTTTTCCAACTCTCTCCCCAAGCTCTGTGCGTGTATAAGTTGGGTGTCTTCTGTGAAGGAGCGGAGAGGACGTGAATTCTTAGAGAATTTATTCAATTTGCCCCTTCCCCCTCCTTCCCCACTGCTTTTGAGACCGGAAAACTAAGGCTGGTAAGTAATACATTTACAAGACTCGGGATTATGTGTAGCTTAAGGGGTACAGAGTATGAGGGGTACAGCGGATGAGTATAATGGAAATGTATGGGGGCATGCAATATGAATTATACGAGAGTCAGAAGAAGGAAATCAATAATGACCGGATAGGAGGTCATTCGGTTTGTCGGGCAAATGATTTTTTCTGTGTGTGTATGCGTGTGTGTATGTGTGTGTGTGTGTGAAGGGGTGGAACGAAATTTGAATAAAATTCATCTTAAGTGGCTCCAAATTAATGATCAGGTATTCAACGGCATTGGAGCTGAACGGAACGGGGGTTTGGCTCCGACCATCAATTCAAATTAAATCTCCCTCCCGCTCCCACTCTTTCACTCCCTTCTATTTTCCCTTCCTCTTCGTCGTCTTCTTCTTCTTCTCCTTCTGATGCTCCGCTGTTGTTGGGGACTCGTCGTCGTCTCTGATTTCCGACATGCAGAGGGCCTTTTCAGTTGGATATGCCATATACATGTATGGATGCATGTACATATGTGCTTTTGTGCGTGTGTGCATGTGGGTGTGTGCTTTGCTCCTCCGGTTGGGAGGATGATGCGGAGAAGTAGTGGTAGAATCATGATGATCATCATGCTGTCCGTACAAAGGGCCCCACCAAGGCATGTCCTGCATGATTAACTCTCTCGCTGGAATGCTGTGGCCACATTCTCAACTTTCTTCTCTGACGCCGCCGTCGTCGTTGTTGTCGTCGCCTTTCTCTTCTCGTCATCTCCTTGTGCCTTCGGGAGCCTATGATTCCTAAGTTCCCGGGAGCAGTAGCTCTAGAGTATAGAAGAAACTCACACACTCTAGTTCTCGACTTTGCCTTCTGCCCACGATCCCGGTGGTGTTAAATGAAATTGGAAAAATCCTGATAATCCTCTCCAGCGAATGCAGTGCCTGCATGGGAAAGTAGCTGGAGTTGTTGGTTGCTCATATAATTGATAAGGGGCATCCTTGATGGGAGCGGAAGGGATGTTCAAGCCTTGTGTAAACACGTATTTCACGGAAACCCACAGAATCGATAGGGCATAGTGGAAGGGATAGTAATGGTGGTAAAAGCCTCTTTAGAAATCCCTGCGAATTCTAACCTTCAACCTTTGATTAAAAAAGGTCAAAAGTCAAGCGTAGGGCTTCAAAAGGTGGAATTGGAAGGTCAAAGTTTGCTTGCCCAAGGGAAAGTTCAAGAAGTTCTAATAACATGTCATGTTAGAAAATTATATGTCATTCGTGGGGATTTTTATTTTCATAAAATTACACAATAGTCACAAAATATGTGGAATTGGACAAGAATACGGTCACCGAAAAAACTGGCAATGATTGTTCTGAGGCAAATGAATCCTGGTAGAACAATGTTCCAATCAAAGATGGGTAGAAAGGTCGGAGGGATTTCGATACAAAAGGTTGACTGACACTATCAATGAGTGGGGAAATATCTGGAACACTTTACCCAAAAAGTATCCGGAAGCCCTATCATTTTGTTAGAGAATATATTGGGGGGAAAGTTTCTAAATTTCAAAATTCTACGAGGTGAGAAAACAATATTTCACACAAGTTCAACGATTGAGAGCAAGAGAACATAAATGTCAGTAACTCTGTATCAATAGCGGGAAACCCTGAATGGGAAGTTGAAATAGCAGGAGAGGAAAAACATCAATAAGAATGTAAAAATTATTGTGTAAAACATATGGCGTCTCTCATTTTGACAAAGGAAAAACTGGGAAGGGAAAAAAACATGATAGCATGAACTTGGGGCTGTACTTATTTTCGCCAAATAATAAACTGACGTGGGAGTTCGATGACGAGGACTTCTAAATGAACTTGCAACGCAAAAAAATGAGGAATTATTGAGAAATAAGCTCGGTGAGCTCACCCCAGAGAATCCTCTCCCGGTTCCTCGCTCCCATTCCTCAAAAATCTTCAACAAAAACTCACACATCAATTCCTTTCACACGGCGCATAATAGGAAAAAAAGAAACTACCAGACCGAAAATACTCGTTATGACTCCAATCTTCCACCCCAGGTAGTTGGAGAAGCTTATGTTTACCTTTCTCCATGTACACTCCTCACCCGAAGCACCAGACAAAGAGATAGTTGAGCACAGTGGGCGGTGTACACAGTGTGCCACATGCAGTCTTTCACTCTCTCTAGAAATTCCAGGAAATCCATGCATGCCAGTGCGCAAACACACAAACGTACCACACACACCCCAAGTACTACTGCCACATACACGCACACACTACCGCGTATATACAAAAACCAACTCCAAATTAGTAAAGGTTTAACAACGCACTTACTCACATATACCCCACACACTAATGCGTACACCGTACACCTACCAACCCCGCACATTTCACCACGCACGCACACACGCCACACACAGACATGCACCCTCGTGCACTTACGAGTAATACTTCAGATCTATACAGGCGATGTACAGTACTAGTGTCCGAAAGCAATACATGGATCCTTCGCACGTACATTTTGCTAAATTAACTTTCTATCAATGTTATGCCTCATTAATGGATTTCACTGCCATGTATTACATTATGACACGCAAGTTGAAGTGATTTCGATCTGCTGTGATAAGGGATTCCCCATGCTTCCGTACTATCGTAACTTAAATTTTAGCATCACAAATTAGTTTTATTTCTGAATTTAAAGTACAATCAAAAGAGAATGAGGAGACAATTATTTATAAATAGAATCACAACATGTGGTGTGAAGTGGAATCAGGATTTGAAGTCGGGGTCTTAAGCGTGCCACCACCCATAGGGGAAGTTGATCACTCCGATTGCAATGATTTCGAGACTAGGGTTTCGTTCTAGCGTGGAAATTCGTTTTAAAAGAGTAAACCTATTTTCATCTTCCATGGTAGTCTTGATTAGCTTGGGAATAGGGAACTACCTACGGCAAAGCATGAACAGAGGCGGAGGAATACGCAGCAGGATTTGCATGTCCCGCTGTATAAGCTCTGCCGCTCATATACGGAGCGGAAAACAATTATTGGAAACGGTTTTTTCCATTTTCCGAAGCGTCACACTCCAGTGGGCTCCAATAATTTACCTGAACCCTTCAGGTAAATTATTAGTACCCCTGCGCTCTATGAAATACGACCGAGACTCAGGTGCTGTCAACTACTAATCCCACCCGTTTATTCTGCTAAGCATGCATATATGTAGGAAATTCTTGGAA
>VYYI01002893.1:0-13538 GCA_021029175.1 Bilobella aurantiaca | reverse complement strand
GCGGTTATTTATTACATATATTTCTAATCCCTGCCACTGTAGTGTTCGTGTTGACAAGGATAGAATACTGTTGTGCGGTGCGTGGGAAATAATTTTAGAGAAAAGTATGGGCGGAATTAAAAGTGTCGTTGGAAGTGGAGTCGTTTGCGGTGAAGTAGGATCCCAAATGCGGGGTTCCCCATGGTTCCCATGTGGAGCGAGTAGCGGCGTGCGAGGTAATCCTTATGGAGAATATCTTTTAGAATTCTATAGTTTCACCCAATTCCAAATTTCCCATATAGATTTTAGGTGTGTACAAGGTCATCGAGTGGGTCGGGCCGTGGTGGTGGTGGTGGTGTCGGCGGTGGTGGTGTGAGGCGCGGACGGCATTAGTGGATGAGTGAGTCTCGATAGTGTATGTTCATATCCAGTATGTAGGCTATGCATTGGTTGGACGGGCCCATTCTTCCATGTCTGGACTGGAATGAGCCGGCAGTAGCACTGGCAGTAGTATTAGCAATAATAACAATAATAATAGCATTTTTCCCCCTCTCGCTGCTCCAAGAATTGATCCACGCACAGGCTGAATAAATATTAAGTTACCATATCAATTCAGAGTGCTATGTGCAGTGTGCAACAAAGCAGTCCTGTTTACCTCGTAGCACACTGTAGCACGCCAATGTCGTCTTTTATATGGAGGGAGGCACGTAATGTTGGCTCATGTATATTGACAAGAAATCTCTTTTCTCAATCCTTCCATCGTCATCATCATCATCATCATCATCATCTACCACCACCACCATACCGTATTCCCATCACTCTTACTTCTTCCCGTCATCATCATCATCATCTTCATCATCATCATTCTCATCGTCTCCGCTCCCCTATCAAACTAATCGAATTACACAGAGACAGACGGGAGAGTCTCGTAATAGGTACGTGGAGACGCTCTGCCTTGCCTTGGCTGTAATCCGAGCCGAGTTATTATCATGTCCCCATCATTAATGCTCGGCATAGCCAGGCTGGGGAGTTTCCATGGCAACAGGCATAGTTACTCGTCTGCAGTTGACTGTACGGTTTGGGTTACTGTGACAACTTGAGAGTTGTGTGGGAGAGGAGGTGATAGACAGTCGGGGTCATTTGATGGTGACTTTACTATTGGGCCAGTGGTACTTGTTTTTACTCTTATGCAAGATTCTATTGAAACTTGATGGCAAGCGGAGTTACCATGGCAACTTTGTAATTGTTCACTTGTCATGGGGTGGTCGTGTGGATTTGAGAAATTGAACTTCTGACGAGTCAAATTAGCCATTTCTTGAACGGAGGGGCTTGCATTTGCTGGGCGGAAGTGAGGCTCTTGCTGAGCATGGGCTGATAAAGTACGTGCATCCGCCCGTAGCTTAACCCCGAAATTATGATGGGCGGAGGAGGATGGGGGGAACTAGTGTAAAATTATGATGGCCGTAAAACACAGTCGACCTTCAAGGAGTGGACTGACTAATGTTGATGTTGGCGGTGCGGGTTTAGTTAGTTCTGCAAGGGTTGGTGAGCCTGTAAAGTACTATGTGTAGGGCTGATCAGAACCTGTGCTCTGCTCCCTGTTATTATGATTGGGGACATGGTGTGGGTCCTTGTTGAGTCATTATTTAGCGGAGGCTGGCGTGTGTGTGTGTGTGTGTGTGTGTGTGTGAGTGAGTGTGTGTGTGGAGGAAGAGGCCGGGACTTGACTGGCTCTCACAGTACTACTCCCGTATAACAGTTTGCTTCTTTTCCCGTCCTTGAACTTGGGCCAAGAAATTTTATTTCAGGCCGTCCTACTCCGCCGTGCATCCTTGCAGCAGTAGTTAAACCATGTAGTTTTTACTCAGGATTTTCAATAACATCCTCAACATTCCCCGTGTTGAGAGTGAAACTTTCTCTTCCCGTTCGCTCTCTCTCTCTCTCTCTCTCTCCGACAGTCTTTCCTGCTGTGTAAATACACGGTTATTTCCTCCATCCCGCATATTATGCAGTTCTGCGCTTCTCCCTCATTCTCAGTCAAACCTATTGGTGGGACTGGTGATGGAGGAAGTATGATATGATGATGGGGGGGATTCCATGAGCCTTGAAATGAATTCAGCCTCTTCTTTCTGACGAGTGAGTTTCCACGTGTGGGATAGTGTGTGTGTGGGATTTAATGAGGTATTAAGGGTCTCCAAGGGCCCTTCCGAATCTCCATCCATAGCCTGTTGTGTCCTATTAAAACAGTGACCTCCGCAGTGTAGCCGGTCTGGCGGGACTGATAAGGAGTGTACAGCCGCCGGTCAAAAGTGATGCATTTTGCAATGCGAAACAATCCACACGGTTTTACTACTTGCCGTGCACTGGATGCAATTTGCAGTTGGAGTTGAATAACACTATTTATGGTATTATTAGTGGCTGTGTTAGTTTTTCAAAATTTGTGCGCAAAATTTCACGTGGGAAGATTATTGATCAAGTTGAGTGCGTCTGTTAAGTGTCTGATTGTGCGAAATGTTCAATATTGGGATTATTTTCATGGTAGAATAATCGCATTTGTAGCCTTCAAGCGTTCTAAATACTCTGAGTGGGAAACTTGGGACGTAATTACGTTCAAGTGGAAGGCTTAATTTGGTTGCTATTTAATTGCAATTCAAGGATTCAAATTGTTGTGAAACTAATCAAGGGTTATTAAAACTATTTAGAAAGTTTCAATAATGGAAACACGAATTGGCACGTGTGAGAATTCCAGGTGTAATCCAACGGGTTTCAGGAATATCTAGGGAATAGCCGCCAATATTTACAGTACAAATTTCCCGCCAAATTTTTTCCAAGCAGCCTTTTATAATCTTGGGCATTTCATTATTCATTTTCACATTAAAAATAAATAAATTTTGTAAGTAAATTTGTGCATCAGATTAACAATTTAGTCTCCAGAACTTACAACACATTTACCAATAGGGAATATCAAATCCGCGACTGAAACATCGTATGGCATTCAACTCTAACACAACCCGTCCGCATCGCAAACACTTTTGGCCACAGCCTGTGTGCATCCGTGGCAAATCCCATCCGTTCGCAAGATGTCCGCGGCTAATCGCAACGGCTGTTCTCACATACATACAACAAGTCGTACACACAGAGCGGAAAGGAGAGTGTGATAGGGAGGCATATGGGATCCCACAGGGGCGTTCCGCCCGTCCAATATATTTCCCATTGCATACGCCCGGTCCGCCTCGTAGACGTCCTAACTCGTACAGTGAGTGAGTGAGCGAGCGGGGCGCGCTATTATGCAAATCCAAAGGGGAGGTAATGGAGTGGAAGGGATACGCGGAGGGGGGAGGGGAATTTATAGTTTTGCCCTTGGCCGTTATATGGGAAAGTGCAAAATCGCGTGTGGTGATCATTTCCCGGCTCAGGGCGGATTATGACGCTGTGGCCGCCACGGAAAAGAATTTGCAAACAATTCTCGTCCAAAAGGATGATGACGATGATGGCAACGATACACATGTAGTAGGAGCACATACACGTGCCGTCCCGGCGGGGGTCTTTGAAACCGAAAGTTGACTCTCGCCCAAAGGGCCACAAATGTGCCCGAGGTGCGCCTCTCACAATAGACGTTACGAAAATATTAATTCCACTTTTCAACAGGGTTCTCCGCGGAATCGATTGTGGACCCAAAAGCGGAACAATAGGGCTGCTGCCACCGGTAGTAGCAGCACTAGCTCAATGGGAGCACACAGATATAGCTAAAGGTGAATGTCGTCCACGCTCCACATAGTCGGTTCCACACACACACACACATCACACACACACACACACACACACACACACACACACACACACACACACACACACACACACACACACACACACACACATACACACACACACACAACGTATCCCTACAGCATGCACCGCGGCGGGGTTGAACTTGGACTATTTATCCCGAGCTCCTCCTATGCACACACGGTGCTCATTTTACGACCCCCATTTTACGGTCCCTCGCCGAATGTCCCAATCGCCCCACTTCTCCCAAGCCTATACCGTGAGTCCCTTATATACAGTTATAAAGGCTCGTTTCTATTTGAAGGAAATATTCTTTGCACGGGAAGGCCCGCGCCAATTCACTGCCGCTGCCGGTTTCCCTGAGCCAATTAGTGGTGAAGCGGTGGCCGCATTTAATGGGGAGCCCCTGCAGTATAACTGGTATGAACGTTCACCTATCTGATGGCGGCATCCTGGAGCCAGCAGCGGAGTTCCTGGAGCACCCTTCCGGGTTCTCCCGCTTCCTCCTGCACTGCAGTTCCACCACCCCTGAACATGTGTTGATTTTCCGAACCGGGAAAGAGCTAATATTTTCTCTCCAGCATGAAGCAGTATATTCCCTGTCGATGACTTCCAATATAATAATACTCATAATTCCCAAACTACTTCCGCCTCGCTTCCAACAGCCCATTTGAACTTGTTGTATAACGACGCCTTTCCGCAGGATTCCTGTGGCGGAATATAATGGATTATATTGGCGGAAGTGGTCCACCTGTTTCCTGTTCATGTGGGTTGTGTTCACTAATTTTTCGGAGGGGTCATAATTTTCAAAAGTTGCGGGGGCGGGAAGTTTTAGAACTTTGAAAACTAATTTCGTATGCTTTCCAGAAGTAAGTTAGAGTTGAGAGCATGTGGGGGATCGTAGTATGAGTTTAATCGGATCAACCTTTTTTCTGTGTGGCGTCTTTGATGATGGGAGGTCAGGGTCTGTGACAAGGTTTGTGGGGCACTTATAATGGTGGAATATAGTGGCACTCACACTTTTGTACTTGAGAGCCCACTGCTCACTCTCAGAGTGTTATCGCCTCTTGAGAGCAGCGGGGGATTTGAGGAGTTAGAAAAGCCGTTGCCGAGGGAACGCACTTCCCTATTCCTTATAACTCCTTCCCCGCCTTACATAGTTTTCTCCTTGTAAAAGCCACATGTGGGGATAGCCCGTGGTGGACTGACTCTCGATGTTGACCTCGCTAGCATCATGTGTGCCTACAAGTGTGGTCGTGTGTGTGTGTGTGTGTGCACGGGAGTATTCAGAGAATTGCTATGGTGGGTAGGGGAACTCGTGCGGCTGTGTGCGGTTGCGTGTACTTTATGTGTGTGTGTGTGTATCTATGTGTGTCCTTTTATTTTCGCCTCGTCCTCGGAAACTTGCTTTCTCCTTGATGGTCGTCGGCGGAATCCTCCATTTAACGTACGTAGAAGTCCCGAATCCTCTTACGGAGAGGCAGTGAGAGTAGGCGGAGTGGCTTGTGTGCATGCATGTATGTGTGTCTGCAATAGTGTAGTTGAGTGGAGTGAGGACGAGTGAAATGAATACAAGTACATTCACATGTCTTTCACCATATGCTCGCACTCTCCACGCGGCCCAAGGTCTCCCCTTGATTGTCTGTAATAACCTAATATGTACTACGACGGTAACTAAAATACCATCTTGCATATGTTACATATATAGCCAAACTCATCATGATGGAACCATCATGAGCATTGCCATCGTCATCATTTTACTATATATTGGGTGGTTTGCGGAGAAAGTCGAACGTTGAGAAAAGGGGATGACGATTGCTCCGCCTACTGCCACATGGATCTGATCTAACTGACTGTGAGTAAGTGAGTGAGTGAGTGAGTGAGGGTGTGGGTACAAATACTGTAGTATTGCGGCTCGTGTGTGAGCGATGTGGTGAAATACCATGGTCCCGAGTCATACATATATACATATATACACTTTCATCCAGCGAAAGGGAACGTGGCCGCGTGGAAAATGTGTGTGTGTGTGTTTGTGTGTGTGTGTGTGTGTGTGTGTGTGTGTGTGTGTGTGTATGTGTGTGTGTATTTAGTGTTCGGATGCGTGTACATATGTGGGCTGGTGTAAGACCCTAGGGCTTGTCATGTAAATATTTTAGTAGGGCGTCGGACGGGGAACTCCTGCTCTGTTGACAGTGTCTATCGAGTATCTAGAGCGGGGCGGGTGATGGGATAGTATTTTTTTTTAAAAAAAATGTGTGCCGCCTTCACAGCCCCAACCAGTATATCTCCTTTCCGCACTTTTGAACCCAGAGCCCGGCTTGATTGATTGTCCCTTTGTCCGCTGGATTATGCTGGCATTTTTGAGCCATTTACTAAATGGAGTGACATTTTCCGGGCCAGGGCCACCGCAGAAGGAAAGCGCCACTGTGGATAGGCAGTCTGTCCGGAGATGATTGTGGGGTGATTAGTGAGAATGTGTGTGTGTGTGTGTGTGTGTTGGTGTGGGTGAGTCCTGAATTATTTTGTTTCGTTCCACTTCTGGTCAGGGAAGACAGAGTCGTGTGCGGATTGAGGAATACCATACGGTCGGCTCCCAGTGGTAGGCTTCGCTTGGCCCGTGCGGACATGGGGGTCGTCAGTGTCTTCACATAATTTCCGGCCGAATGGTAGCGACACTGGTAATGGCCTGCACATGTGTGCGTGTGTGTGCTCCAGTTGGGCGGTGACCCGGAGGGACCATCCGGCGGCGCTCCAGAAGGGAGACACGAGGAAGGGGGAAAACTATAAGTTGGCAATGGAAGATTTGTGGATTAAAATGGATTGATGGGTTTTGGCATGTGGAAAATAATGTATTAAGGGAGTCTATTATTATTGAGCGTTGGGGATCGTTCTGGGGTACGGTCCCGTCGGCCCTTCTCGTAGCATACACACACACACACACACACGTCTCCCACTGGAATTGAACGGGAACACTTTCACTACAGGCGCAGGGGAAACTCACACATACATACAGGCTCACACACGCGAGAGCCACTACTGGAAAGAAAGTCATGTGAGTCGTACTATGGGAGTTTGGGTGAGGCAATGCCGTGGGGTATGTCTCGCCCTTTCTCTCTGTGCACCTCTCCAGTGTGTATCAGATTACAACTATAGCGCGGCCCTCTCCCTTATGGCCCGTGTCCGGAGGACAGACTCTGCCCGTATCGATTATTGATTATGACTATAACCTTCTGTTTATTCATGGAACCTTGAAGCCTGCTTAAAGCTTGACTTTCCCCCTTTGTAAAGTGTGTCGGGTGTGTATGTGTGTGTGTGTGTGTGGAGCCAAAGCTGATTCCTTTGTATGGCTTGCGTAACCAAAAGTATTTTGCAAACGGTCTTCACTGCTACACTCCTCCACCTCCACCGCACTATTACCGCTACCACTATGTTCTTCACTGTTACAGTACATATTACATGCATGGCGAGGATAAATATCTGGCTTTTCCGCTCACTCAGCCATTATTACCTTATGGAGTGGGCCAGCGGAAGAGGACATGAGAGTTATCCGGGTGGTATCCCGCTCCCTGAATGGGAACACCCGCCGGCACAGCAACATATGAGCCTCCGGATTTCCACAACAACTTGAATTTAAGTCCGGCGAGGCGGGCTCACATGATGTTGGGATGCCGGAGGGGCTGGAGGAAATAACATTTGGGTTCCCCTAATTTTGATCAAATGCGAAAAAGAAAGTTGAGGATTGTGCTGTATGTACGCAATAAAAATGAGTGTCATAGCCGAAATTTAGGGGGCTTGAAGCCGACTGGTTGAAATGCTAGCTGTCGCTAGCCCACAGCAATAGTTGTGTGGTAAAGAAAATCGTAAGATAGTATTTGAGCGCTGGGATGGTGGGGGTGGGGAAGGATGGGCATTCTATGGATTCTGAGGATTTTGGATCCTTTATTATGTTGCCCGTAACTGTGTACCGGGTTGACCGGGAAGAAACCTGGTATCTGTGCAGAGTCCTTCCTCCGGCCTCCAGTTGAGTTAGTAGTAGTAGTAGTGCGGCGGCGGCTCTTCCTCACACTGGAGATAATAATGTTGTTATGTACTGCTACGCTACTGTTATTATTGTTACTACCACTACTGCTGACTTCCTGAGGTATTATGTGACGCCCGTATTATGCTAAAGTATGCGCCAAGAGACATGGGCAAATTCAATCTTATTTGGTCCGCAAATTTCCAGGCCTGAACCCTTGCAAGGCTTCACCGTTACTTTCTGCTCGCGGGGCCTCCTGTACTGAGGTGGTTGAGTCAGTAGTCCAGCATGAGTTTGTGTGAACAAATGACTATTTCCCGTGGTGGATTTTACGAAAAATTCGTCGTGGTTTATAGCAGTTCGAATGTGAATTACAATTTGAGCTTTGGATTTTTTTGGAAGTTTTGTCATTGCTTAAAGCCACTTGATTGTTTCGTGTATTTGAGACCACCCTGGTACGATGCAGGATTCATTGCTTGAAATCAAGGTTAATGTGAAT
The DNA here is from genome assembly GCA_021029175.1 of Bilobella aurantiaca. Classification (NCBI taxonomy): domain Eukaryota; kingdom Metazoa; phylum Arthropoda; class Collembola; order Poduromorpha; family Neanuridae; genus Bilobella; species Bilobella aurantiaca. The sequence continues at coordinate 5,256 of VYYI01002893.1, read as the reverse complement.
ATTTTCTGAGCAGTAGTATGTGGAGGTTAGGGAGCGTTCACATATTACGTAAACACTTTTTCCGGAATTTCTGACCCACCCACCCCCTACGTAAACAGTTTACATGTTAAACTTTAACATGGGCGTAAATGGGAACGTAAACATTTCCCATACCACCCACCCACCTTCATGCTTACGTAATATGTGAATGCTCCCTTATGGAAGTGGGTCTGAATGAGTAGAACGGCGGTCCAGTGAGATTTAAAGTGATAGTTTGCGGGAAATTTGAAATGATTAAAACTGACGTTCACCCGCCTCCTGCTCAGGTAATAAAAATGTTTATCGGGCTCGATCGGCATAAGTTGAGTACGGGTGGCTGCCGTTACTCCTCGTGTGTGATACCCCACAATTTTACGGTGCAAAAAAATCTTTTTTTAAAATTGAAATCTGTTTCCCACCATTTTTTCCCCGGTAATTTCCCCAGCTACTTCTGGCGTAATTGAGGAAGCGGTGAATAGGTTACTGGGATCGGTGGGTGGGCTGAAAATAGTGTCGAAATGTTTGTCATTTCTCCTTAATCCGAGTCAGAACCACGGCAGGGTGAGCATCCCTACCACTTATAGTCCGTAATTGGAAAACAGTGCCGAATTCGTTATAATAACTCATGTAAACTGTAGTGTGCATTGTTCTTGGCCGGTTCTATTATTTGGAAGTCAAGTTTTATCATGTCTTCCCAGTAGTGGATGCGATTATCCTGGTCGGTGTACGTATGTATGTACGGGGTGATGGCGGCGAGTTGTGAAGAGATGGAGGCCGTAAGTGTCAATAATAATTGATATAACTAGCAAGTGAGTGAGGGTTCGGGGATTTTGAAATAGTTTTTTATTGTGTAAACAAATCCGTATGTGTTTGTGTACCGGGGAAGGTATACACGCACATGCAGTGGTGTCTCTGGTATTGCTATTATGATCCACTGCGTGCCGGTCCATGGGCCGTGGATGGTTGCTGTGCCTGACTTACCGCTAGTAACTGATTGCCAGAGGATTGAATAGGCCATTGAAAATCCTTCCTCTCTCTCTCTCCTGGCTTGAAGGAATGACGATGACGACGACGACGATTGTGTTGTTTATACATGTGTTTTCCACATTGAAGGCTGATGAATTTCGTGGAAGGCACTGGTGGTGGCGGGGCTGCCGTGTGTGTGTGTGTATGTGTATGGATGGGATAATTTTTTCCGGGTTCAAAGTGGTCCGTCCAACGACTGTATCTATAGCACAATATCTATGTATCCACAGGCCATAGACGAACCATGAGGACGAATAGGACGGGCTAACCTGATTATGAGGGTCCATTGGAGGACGTGCTGCTGTATAGAAGTGAGTGCGGAGTGAATGTGACGGCTCACAATTGACATTGTGTTGAGGTTGCCGTTGCTTCTCTTTCCCTGGTATTCCAACAATCTCGAGACGTTCTCAGCTGGTATCCGCCCGCTATGTATGTGCGTTCCTGTGTGTGTGTGTAGAAAACAAAATCTATTCAAGGGGGCAAATGAGGGCGTACTTGACATGAGCAAGCGCTCCGATGCGGTTCTCTTCCTCTATATTTAGTAATCTCTCTGGAGAGTTTGTGTGGGAGGGAAGTGCGGGGACGATACTGGTGTGTTATCCATACATACAATGCATTGGGCTCCCAATAGACTATAATAATTGATCCGTATACTGATGCTTTTGGAACATGGAAATTAAAATCCCTTTATTCTCTTCTTTTCCGCAGATTGATTGAACTCCTCCCAAGTTCCGGCTTGCCAGAGCAGCATCTATATATACATTTTTTTTTCGTCGAGAAGAAGACTCGGATTGAAACCTGTTGATCCCGGCGCGCCAAAGAGAGACAGAGCAAAGGAGATGCAGGGATAAAGTGAGCCAAGGGGATCGAGTGAATTCCGGATAATTCAAAGTGTCACACTTGAGTTGCCTTCAATAATAATAGTCTATATCAGGTAGGTTACTATTACGCTCCTCCTATCATAAATTGAGATCAGGATCATCCCCGCCTGTGTGTTGATCCTGATTTTTTGATGATGCTAACTGGGAATTGAATAAGTTTGTTAGATTTCAGGGACGGGATTTTGTGAGGGGGTGGGAGTATAGTGCAAGTGGAACTGCGTTGTAGCCGCACGGCGTATTATTTATGACATGAGCCAATATTTTATTAGCCCCAAGAGAGGGATGCAGCGGGAGTCTGCGGCTGGGAGTTGAATGATATGTGAGTTTCTCTGGGCTAAAGTGAGACGACGACGCCGCCGACCTTGCACCATTGATGTCTATCTGTGAAAAAATATAGAGAGATGTGTCTTCCACGATTTTGGCACGCCAGAGCTGGAGGGAGAGAGAGAGGAATGAATTTTTCTCAACGAAAGTAGTTGGCGCAGTACCATTGCACAGTGTCATTCCTGCTGGCCCCACTCTCTACATGTGAAAGAGTTTTACGCCAAGGTCGGGTCAGAGTTTATCGGGCCGAGAGTATAAAAATCCTGACTGATCTCGTATGTATGTGTTTTGTGTGTGCCAGTATGTATTGGGACTTGTGAGAAAATTAAATTGACCAGTAGTATTAAGTAGTGTTGGCTGATGCGGAAGAGACCCCCCTTTGACCTCTAGTATATACTTTTCGCTCTTGATGCTCCTGGACCAATGAGGAGACATTTAGGGTGGGGAGAATTAATGTGGCGCTTTTTCTGATTCAGAGACTCATAATGTGTGTGGAGAGAAACGGCTCATTGATGATGTGTACGTCTGATTGAGTTGGAGCAGTGGGAGAAGGATTTTGTTGCGGAAGTTTAGTGGGGATGTAATTTACCAAGATTTATACGTATATAATTATCATTATTATATTCCTATTATAAAGAGAGGAAAATCCGTCGTCTGGACCTGGAACCAAGACTTGGAAATTTATGATGATGAGAGTATATCTAAAAGATCGTACGATGATGATGAGGATTCAAATGGCATTTCTTCTCTTCTTTTTTTTAGGCAGAATGGGTGAACTGACAGAGTGTCAAGGTTTCCCATCAAAAGGATCATTAACTCCGTCGAATACGTCGTCGTCTTTGTCCTCATCGCTGCTAGTTACTTCCACTGGAGGTCAGGGGCACCTCCCACGTCCCCATCATAATGGTCACGGGGTCCAGAATGGGCAGGAATCCCAACAGCAACAGCAGCAGCAGCAGCAGTCACAACAACTGCACCACAACCACCACCAACATCAAAATCACCACCAACACCACCTACAACAGCAACAGCAACAACATTACAGTCAACACCATCATCATCAGAGACCCGTGCTTCATTTGAGCTCCACTAATATCAATAATGGTGATAATGAAGGGATACCCTATGGTCGGCGCCGGCTCAGTATAGATGATCATATGGATGGTGGTTCTGCTAACCACGGTCAACATTTGTCCAGTGTGGTCAAGCATTCCAGTCAGTTTCATCATCATCAACCGCAGCAGCAGCAGCATCAGCCGTCGCAGCAGCAGCAGCAGCAGCAACCACAACATCACCATCATCAGTCAAAGCAAGAGACAATGACGACGCTCGTCGTCCCGTCCGGAGCGTCCTCCAGAGATAGTAGTGCCGTCAGTGGGAAGGAGTTGAACTGCGGTGGTGGGACGAAAGGTGTTCACGAGCAGGCGTCAGCGGCCCGATCATCATACTTTAATACCAGTAGCAGTAGTCCTATTAGTAACAATAATATTAGCAGCAACAATAGTAATAGTCAAAGTACCAAGGGGAGCAACGGGAGCAGCGGCGGCAGCAGTAGTAGTGCTGGTGGTGGTGCGAGCCAGGGCAGTCAGAGAACTGAGAGCCGTGTCCCGAGTGCTCCCACGAGTGTGAGCCATGTGGATGAGAACGGTGTGTGGAACATCGGGGCGATCAAGGAGGAGGAGTTTGACAGTCTCGCCGTCTATTTAGTCCCGGATGCCGTCCCCACGAGCCAAGACTCCAGTCGGGCGGAAGAGACCCTCCCGAGGAACCTCTGCCTCAAGCCCTCTGCAGTGCTCAGCGACGTAAGTTTATTTTGTTTTTTTGAAGTTTATTCCCCATTATTTTGTACAAAGTTTTTTTTTAAAAGTTTATTCCACTATATTTATTTTCAAGCCCCATCATATCTTTTTTCAAGTTTATTCTCCGTCATTTTTTTTTCAAGTTCCCCCCCCCGTTTTATCCCTTTCAAGTTGTTGTTTTCCTGTACACTGTTTCCAATCCCCATACAGCCTCACTTTATTTAATCGCACATATTTATATTCCCTCCGGTATTACAGGCAATGGGCGTGTGGAGCCGTGACTACATCCCGGCGGGGACCCGCTTCGGCCCGCTCGCCGGTCAGATTTTCTCTCCGGATGAAGTACCACCGACGGCGAACCGGAAATATTTTTGGCGGGTAAGTGTGAAGCCGCACCTAGTAACTTTTAGAATTCCCAGCAATGACTTTAAAGGAACAGCTTTTCCCGCTCCTACCGCCGCCGCCGCCGCCGATCCTCCTTCTCAATTATGGAAATCCTCCGGACCCAAACTTTTCCAACTCTCCCGAATTCTTTTTGTAGTTGTTCCCAGTAGAGGGGAACGAGGTGAGGAGGGATTTCCCGCCAAGCTCTCCATCCCTCCGCCTATCCCGCCCCACTTACATTATTCAAGACGCAAGCATATGCACATATATGTATTTATATATATATATTTAGAAACATGTCCGTATAGGTGAAAATAGTGAGGATTTCCCTATCTCACTTTAGGGTCGTAATAACAAGTTGGAAAAGGTGCGGAAATTTGTAAACAGAAGAGAGAGCTCAGGGATGGGAGAATATATCCTCCTCCCAAATTATTCCGAAAGTCCATCCACTATCACCTAAAAGAAGAGATGAAAGGGGTGTTGAGAGTGGAAACGGTGGGATGGTGAGGGAAGAACAAGAAGGCTCTTGAGACACCCAACCTCTCCGTCATGGAGGGGCATGGCCCGACTCAACTTAACGTGCCGCAGTAGCCCATATGTATGCACGGACGGGCGGACAGAGAGACAGAACCGGCGGGGAGCACATTTATTTTTGCCAGTATGAGAGTGGAAGTGGGAGGGGGAGCCTTGTAAATACGGCCAGGGAAATATGAGGCGAAAAGTTGTTGAAATGCATGAGCGAACTTCGCCCGTATACTCAAACACATTACACACACACACAGTCGCACATTCACAAGCACACACACACACACACACACACACAC
>VYYI01002892.1:0-13539 GCA_021029175.1 Bilobella aurantiaca | reverse complement strand
CAACACTGCTAAAGCGTCGAGAGAAAGTTCGCTTTGCTTTCACCGTTTATTGATTGTGTTTTCGAACGCTAATGTTTTCCAGTTTTCTATTTCTGCAATTTTGAGTTTCATTTTTCTTGGTTTCAAGGCTGTTTTTCAAGGATGGTTAAGCTATTTTCAATATTAAAAAAAACTAGTCTTAATTTTTAATGGTGCAGTTCGGCTTCTAAAGACAAAAGTAAACTTAAAGGTAACTTTGAAGCGTGCTTAAAAATTGCTCTTGGCGATAAGTGGTTGGCGTGAGTGGTGAGTTGGAGCCTGTTGAGTGCAATGTTTTGTCAGAATAACAATGTTATGCTTACAGCTGACTTCCCGGCACTTTGCATTTGTGCTTTACAACATCATTTACAATACTTTCTAGATAAGATCACAATTAATTTATCTTTTTTTTGTCACTCTTCAACTGATCAGTGATGATCCAGTTCTACATTCATCCTCCCTGAAGTGATTCGGACGAGAATCAAAGGTCATTGCATTGAAATACATGCAAAAGCAAGGTTTTATTTTAAATATATTTAAAACTAAAAACATTATAAAGATTTAGTTTTTTTGGTAAAGATATTTTTTAAATTTTCAGGAACAAAACGCCACTGGAATTTTAACAATATTTGCAGATGAAACTACCCGAACAAAAGAGTCAGTGATTGTGAAGCAGAAATCTTGAGCGGCGTTAAAGAGAGACCGATTTAAAGGAGGTCTAATTTTAGAAATTCAAGGGGAAAGTGCTCGTCGTACTCTGCCTCCCCGGGTATAATTTATTTTTGGCAGCAATCATCACAAAGGCAACAAAATTACCGTTCCGTATTCGCGTAGTCACTAATTACAAGAAGCTATTTTAAGGTAAGAATAATTTAAATTAATTTTAACAACACAATTAACAAATTGTAGTTAAAAATTGATCGATTTAAGATGTTTTGGTCGTATTTCCGAGTATAAAATCAGTTCAAACGGCTAGCTGTTAAAAATAGAATTATAATTAGCTTTCTATTTCTAAATTTTCCTTACACTAATTAACGCCAAACTTGCGGTTGAAGGCTGAGTTCAAAGTGTCCACATCCTTAAGCGTTGTAATACGAAAATAATTTTCTACTTTGTGATTTGTTCTAAACGTGATTTGTTTTAATTTTAAGACAAGAATTCAAGATGGATCCCGAAGTGTTCCTGGAAGTGTCGAACAGCGTTACGAAGCTGAAAATGTTTCCATATTTCGACATTGCTCACGCTGCCCTGGCCTGTCTGCATGTTAGAGAAGATTTGGGAACAGGTAAAGTCAATTAAAAAAATTAATGTACTATTAATTATTTAGTTGATGTAGTTTAATTAAAGGTTAATTAAGAACTTGTTTGAACAGGTGCTCTGCCCTTTTCAAGAAAGCATCCTCTTTCCACTTACATTTCTTCAATGCTAGCCATATTTGCTGGCGGAATGCTTGCAAATTTCTTTCTAGGTGAACCTGTTCTTGGCGTTTTCAAAAATAATCAACAGCTAGGCTTGTACACTGCCGTTTGGTAAGCACACAATGTTACTGAAATTGACAATTTAGTATTTAAATAGAACTTTGATTTAAAAAATACTTTGTTCAAAATTACAGGTATTTAATATTTTACTGTCCATTTGACCTCGCCTATAAAATATGTAAGTTTCTCCCAGTGAAACTGTGCCTGAGCGTGATGAAAGAGATTTATAGGTAAGGAAAATGATTAATTAAACAACTAATTAATTGACTAATTAACTAATTACGTGCATAATTTAGAACGAAGAAGGTCCACGACGGCATTACACATGCTCTCAAGGTCTTCCCCAATGGATACATTATTGCCTTGTTTGTTGGAACAGTCAAAGGTAGTTAATTAGTTAATTATTCATCAAAATTAAGTTGTTGTTTTTTTCAAAGTTGAAGGAAAAGTTGAGTTGAAGTTTTTTTTTTTTAATTGATTTGGAAATTTTTTTTAGGAAATGGTGCCAGTTTTTTGATAATCACGGAACGCTTACTTCGTGGAGCATGGACGCCTGGAGCGATTGAAATTTTGCAACCGAGTTTTCCAACGAAGGCCTGCATCACTGCTTCCATAATTTTTCTGCTGGACAAAAAAACGGAATTCATTACAGCTCCGCACAGTTTACTCTACTTTGGAATTGTTGTCTTCTTTGTTTACTTCAAAGTAAGCCAAAGAGGCACTTAAATACTTAATTACATGAGTTAAAGTGACTTTAATTGTTCATTTTTATGTTAATTGTTTTTAGGTGTCGTCTATTCTTCTTGGAATTCACGATCCGTTTGCACCTTTCGAAAACATTTTCTGTGCACTGTTCATGGGTGGCCTCTCGGACGCCATTTCAAGGGCATTTGGTGCTAAGCCAGGAGCTGACAACAAGGCAAACGATACAGCCACAAAGGCAGAACAAGCCAAGAAAAAGGAATAGAATTGCCTTTTTCTAGAATTTAAAAAAATTTGAAATTTAGAATAGAGCTTTCTTTTTCGTGTTGATTTTGACTAGTGAATTTTTTTTAATGAAGCGAACAAGATTTAAAGAAAGAAAAAAGTCTGATTTGAAATTACAATGAATTTAAAACTGAAATTACGAACAAACCAAGAAAAAATCGAACACTTTTTTGAAATCTAGTCTTTGCAGCTATTCGAAAGTTTAGATTTAGCTTTACTTAAAATGTTAAACAAATTTAAATTAATTAATTTAAATTCAAAATGCCTTTAATTTTTATTGCAATTTGATGGTTACCAATTATACTTAAAATTGTTAAAATTAAATGAGATTATTACTTAATCACACTTAAAATAAAAACACTCCCTAAATAATACGTGCCTTCACGCCACGTCAGTCCGGAGTATGTAAACAAGCCAAATCACTAATTTGTCAATTTTATCATTTATCTAATTAACTCATGTAATTAGTAAACCGCAGAACTAAATTTTACGGCCAATGACTGATCTTATCGCTCAACTTTTTTTTGTCATATTGACATAAAAATTTATTCTTATAAAGTAATTCCACACAAAATCATTTTGACGGATCTTAAGGAGAGGATTAAAATAACTGCTGCTCCACTTTAATTAATTTTGTAGAACACGTGATCTAGCGGAATAAGCTACGGCCTCTCCTATAATCTTCACGACACACCTTATTGCAATTCTAAGATTTCACGAAGCAGGATCAGCATCCGTGAAACAGGAAGAAAAATCTAACAAATTTATTAAGGTACGCCATAAAAAAAAACCTTAAACTCCAAAATTTTCAAAAATTACAATATTATATCAAAATTAAATCATCAACTAATTACTTTATTTGGTTTTTTTTAGTCCATTATGGCTTCCGGTGCTCATGGCTGCTTCAACAGCATCTTTTGGCTGCTGATTCTCTTCATTTTCGCCTGGTGGATCGCTGGAATTTGCTTTCCAATCTACCTCATCGTCAGTATCCTCACGCCCTGCATTTCAGGCCTTAAGGGCCTCCAGGACGTGGCCATGTCCGGTATTACTTTTCCAAATAAATGTGCCGTTAACTTTATTCATCAAAATTCATACGACTCATTTTAAGGAGCTAATTAAGCAGTAATTAAAATAACTTGTTTGTCAATAACTCTTGCCACTTTCAAACTATGAAATGTACTCAAATCGCAATTAAATTTTGTTTTTGAACCTACCTCCCACCAATTAATCTCAAAATGTTATCGATCAAATGCATAAATAAAACCTCGATTCTGTGTGATGTAAAGAGGGAGTTTATTTTATGTTATCAAATTTCTAAAGCGTCATATAGCTCTCAATAGTCATCATCCTCACAAGACCTGTTTCCACACGACGTAACACACATTTAATCGAACTTAAACAACGAGTTTACTAACTTCTTCAAATTAACGGGACTCGCACGCCTCATAACCTAAGTTTTAGCCTAAATTCTGCTCATTTTGCTGTCACTGTCACACGAAGAGCATTCGAATCACAGTCTATCGCAGATAACAGGTAAGTTTCAATTTGGAAACTAAGGTGAAATTAGCCCAAAATAAAATAAATTGTGGCGCTGAGTCTTTTTTCGCAAAGATTTTGAAAAATCTTTGCAATATTTTTTTGTTGTATGGTAGAAATTTTCAAATTTTTGTTCAAAATTTCTGTTTTATGGTAGATATTTTTCTAATTTTTTGTATATTTTGTTCAGTAAAATGGCATCTGGAGTGGAGGGCTGCTTCAACATTCTTTTCTGGCTCATCGTCCTCATCATCTTCTCGTGGTGGGTCTCTGGAATTTGTTTTGTGGTTTACCTCATTTCCAGCATTTTGACGCCCTGCATTTCAGGCCTTAAGGGCCTCCAGGACCTGGCCATGTCAGGCATCACCTTTCCGCATAAATGCTCAACGAACATGGTTCAGCGCAACTCTTACGACTCCATCTAAAGCCGGAAAGGTTAGGTTAGAACCTAAAAGCTTAACGTAAACAGTCTTGTCCACAATAAAGTGGGGATTACTGTAATTAGAAAAAAGTATAAATTATTTTGTTACTGTTTTCCAAAACATTTTCATTGTCTCTACAAGGTGTGACACTAATAAGGAAATAAAAAAAAGCTACGTTCCCATTCTTCACGCTTTGTTGACATCTTCTTTTCAAGGTCAAGTTCAAGTGTAATATTTTTTGAAGTGGACACGCCATGGGAAAGTGGAAATTATTTTTGAGGAAGATGTTCCACAAGGTGTATTTAAAATATATGGCGTGATTAACCTAACGTGACGATTTTTTTTTATAAAAGCAGTTTTACAAGCCTCTGTGACGTCCGCGATGACCTTTGGAAAACTTAATTAAAAATTAAGAAATTTAAAGAGTATTTAAATTAGTGGGTTTGAATGAGTAGAAATTTTAAATTTTAGAATCGTCTTAACAAAGGTTAAATTGGTACTAATTAGGCTCGAAATTAGAAATAGGTCTATTATAGAGGCGGCGCACACCTCCAACCTAATTGAAATCCTACTTCCAGCATTTTTAGAAGGCTCACGAGCAACAATGAAAAGCCCTCGTCGTCACCTGCTGAGATTAAGTCAACATAATTGTGTGAACCATTATGTTACCGGTAAAAAAGAGGCCTGGAAATTAACATCTTGTACAAATAGCATTACGGTAGAATTTCCAGGAATCCAGGCCGACGCAAAAATTCCAGAGCAGTTGGAAAGTGTCATTCAGTCTTTACACATTGCGCATTATTTTTGAAAATTGAAGTGAAAACAAAACTTGAAAAAAAAAAACTATTTTTGAAAAAATGCCCCGAGGCATTGACTTGTCGGAAATTAACTTTTCCAAAATGGGATCAAATTCCAAAAACCGAAGTGAAGAGTCGGATGTCGCTGGAGGCTCTGGAACTGGAAATCCAGCGCCTAGCCCCTCCCCGGCTGAAGTGCCTGTCCTGCCGCCATTTTTAAACCGTTCAAACAACTACGAGTTGCCGGAGTACGACGGGCGGCGCTTTCAGAGGAACGGTCACGGCGGACACACCGTTGCTGACAAGCCGGACTACTACTACGACAATGACGACTTTTTCCGCCCTGTAACGACCCTTCCAAGGGTCAACCACAATTTAAGTACCCAGACCCTTGTGACGAAGGCCGATGACAAGGAGAACTCGGCCCTGGTTGGAGATATTGTGGGAATAAGGGACGTCTGCGGAAACCGGAAGCTGTGGAAGATGCTGATCGCTGAATTTATCGGAACGCTGTTTCTGGTGCTGGTGGGCTGCGGAGCATGTATTGAAGGCTGGAGTGAAGGTTACAAGCCCAGCGTCGTGCAAATTGCACTGTGTTTTGGCATCACGGTGGCTACGTTAGCGCAGGTACAAAACGCCGCTTAAATTTTTCTTACGTCAATGTGCACTAAATTTCATTTATTGTAGTTCTAGAGTGGTGAGATACTCACATTTCGTCTCTAATTTATATATATATATATAAATATATAAATATATAAATTCATTGAAATTATCCTTTTCAAAATTTCGTTTTTCATGTAAATCTATTTTTTATTTTTTATTTTATAATATTAATTTCAGGCAATTGGACACGTATCTGGTGCAAATTTAAATCCGGCAGTGACGGTAATTGTTTTATTATATTTTTTATAACCTTTTTTTAATTTTTAGAACAAGTTTTTCTAAAATTCCATGCATTATGGACTCGATAGATTGGTCTACTTGTGTGTGGAAAATGTAGCATTTTGAAAGCATTCTTCTACATCGGAGCACAGTGTTTGGGAGGTGTGTGCGGCTCGGCCATTTTACAGGTAACTTCCATGCTCAAAAGCTTCTGTTATGTAAATTAATGTTTTTTAAGTGTTTTTGTTGACGCAGGTGATTACGCCTGTTGAGCTTCAAGGGAACTTGGGCTTGACGCTTGTCAGCGACAGGCTGGACACAGTTCAAGGGCTCTTTGTCGAGGCACTTATGACGTTTGTTCTCGTGCTCACTGTATGTGGCGTCTGTGACGACCTGCGGAAGGATGTAAAGGGCTCGGCCCCACTTGCCATCGGCCTGTCAATTACAGCCTGTCATCTAATGGCCGTATGTTAGCGTGACATGTGATGACGAATCTATTTTACCTACTAATTTGCAATTCAAAAGAAATCTAAATCCGTTTTGTTCAAGCAGATTTCATATACTGGCTCTTCCATGAACCCCGCACGCTCTCTAGGTTGGTGCACAACTCTAAAAATGACGCATCATTTTTCATTGGAATTGAAAAAAATATTAACGTAACTTAACCTAATTTATCATATTTTTTAACTCATTTATTTCAGGTCCTGCAGTCATCACCAAGATCTGGACCAATCATTGGGTAATATTTAATGTGTACCACGTTTACGAAAACCGCGTCCTTAAAACACATTACAAGTATTTCGAAAATTCTGAATTCCGAACTTATTCAAAACTTAATTTAATTAACTTAATTAAAAATTTAATTTTTCCTTTATAATTATATAACGCTTAAGTTCAATTTCAGGTTGAGCGTTAGGTTTAAGTAAAATATGATTTTAGGGAAAGAGTTAAGCATTAAGCACTTTTTTAAATTGTATTTTAAATTTCCGCGGTTTTTTTTTAAGAACGTGACGCGCTGCTCTTAAAATAAATTATTAATGGAAGAAATTGGGCATTTGCTTGATTGCTTTTTTCATCAAAACGTTGTTGTTTATAGGTCTATTGGGCGGGGCCGCTGCTCGGTGGCTTCGTGGCCGGGTTTCTGTACAACGTGGCGTTTCAGTGAACCGCCTCCGAAAATTGCGCGGCCTGAAATGAAAAACGGCGACGAGCAATTTTGGCGCCCCATCAAACACGAATCTGGAGCCTAAGCGGAAACCGCTTTTCCGCGCAATTTCTCCCCTCTCTGTTACTAAAGACATTGAATATAAACGGTATTTGTTTCTCGGCACGACATGACCCTGAATTTAAAAAAAAACAGCTCTGTCAATAGAGTTGTGCTTGTTCTTACAAAATTGATACTTTCACTGTAACACGCTAGAGTAGGAGTGGCGCACGCGGGGAATTTTAAATACATGCTTATTCATTATAAGGCTAATAAACTTTCTCTCTCTTGAGAATAAGGAAACATGTCTCATATAGCTGCCAAATCGATAGATGATAAACTTAAGTAGAAAAAATAATTAATTGGCTCCTTGACAGAATGTAACTTCAATTAATGCGGTTTTTGTAAAGATCCGCGGTTTGTGCTCTGTCTCAACTGCCAAGTCGGGGTCAGATCCATTTAAAAATAGTCAACAACTACTTCCTTATGTTCTTCCTCTGAAAAATTAACATGCTAAAAAACGAATGCCAAAATTATTTAGAGTCCTGCTCCAGTTTTAAGTAACTCAAATATTAGGGACACAAAAGATTTTGCAATGAGCCAAAACGGAAATAGAATCGTTCAAAATCTATGTCAACCGATTTTTTCAAAATCCACTGTTCTAAAAATCTACTTTTTTTTTTAAATCTTAAAAATTATTTCTTTAGAAAGGTAGATTTTTTTTGGTAGAAGGTAGACAAAATTATCTTTTCATTTTCTAGCTGAAAATGAAAAATCTTGTTATTATAATTTTTTGAAAATTAGCAACACTGTTGCATAATTACAATTCCTCTTCGAGAAAATCTGTAAATCTTGGGTCAGAATCTCGTTGGCAATGGTTTATGACCACCAATTTAATGTCCGTGACAAGGTGACATTGGGACCTTCCCCATTGTCAATGATGTAAACTCAACAAAATATTCTAGTTGAAAAGCAAGGTGTGTTTTTTTTTATTTAAAAAAAAATTCTGGAAAGACAAGATTTGGGTGCGTGTTTACTTGAGCAAAAGAATTATTTGCTATTCTTGAAGACGACGCAAAAGAGGGAAATAAAAATGCAGCATTTATTTGGTTTCATAAGTTATGAGAAAATCTTAATAAAAAAATTTCTTGTCCCACATTGTTTAATTTCACTTCAATTTCTGCAATTATCTCAAATTGAAATCTGTGCCCTTGCGATGAAACAAGAAATAATTGGTATTTTGCGTAGTTAGTCACAATCAACAACTTACTGTTGTTGCGAGTACCCCAAAAACGAGTGCGTTTTACGGGAAGTGGTTAGGCAACCAAACTTATTTCGCATTTCCGCCCCTGTCGCATTATCCTCTCATTTGAAAATGTTGAAAAACCAATGAACTTCCTCATAATTTCCAGATTTCCGGAGATGTAAATGAATCATTGGCAATTACAGGCAATTTGTAGTCAATGGCAAGTTCTAGGATACGCTAAACAAGCCATTAACCTTAGTAAACGTTAGTCAGAATAATATATAATATATAATAATAATAGTTTAATAGAATAAAATTCAGAGGAAATGCTAAGCTTACCTAAATTAGCAAAAAAATTTTTTTTTTTACTTTTTTCAAGCGCTGTCGCTTTAAAAATCTCTGAAAATCGTTCTGTTGCAAAAATTTCCGAAAATTCTTTTTTTTTGGAAAAAATTTCTAAAAATCTTCTTCTGAAGATCATTCTTTTACAAAATTTTTGAAAATCATTCTTATGCAAAACCTTGATTGAAAAACTATTCGAATGCCAAATCTTCAAAAATCGCTCGTATACGAAACCTCTGAAAATCGTTCCTAGGAAGAATGTTTATTATCTAAAAATCTTTCTTGCACAAACTATAAAACTCGACAGTTTTATTTATTTTATTTTTTCTCATATCGGTTTAACATGAAGATTCATACGCCAACCCAACCCCATACATTCTACTTCCTTCTTTATGATAAATCTCCGGCAATCGCTTGGATGAATATCGTTTTTGCACAACTTATGCAAATCATTGTTATACAAAAAGTCTCTTAATTTTAAGATTGAAATTTCTCGTTTTTTGCTTCCAAAAAGAGTGTTTGATGAGTTCAAAAAATTCCAGAAAAAGTATGAATAATAAAGGAGGAGGGTCATTGCGTGCCAAAAAGTTTAAAAAGTCGAATTCCCCATGCAAAAACAAAATGAAACCTTCACCTGACACTTTCTTTTCAAATTGAACTCTATCATTTGTTCAGAATGTTCATTTCAAATTATCATAGGGCGTAAGGCACACAAAAAGCTGAAATACTTGGCAGTACAAAACAGGACAAGATCTGGACCAGCCGCAAAGCAACCTTCAGTAACCCGCTCCATTACGCAGAGCCTCCAACAACTTATTCAAAATTAATAAAATTTGTCATTTGAGATTATATTAAAATTGTGCTATAATCCGTGAAGGAGTCGTTGAGAGCCCACTTAAGCACCCACAAAAGGTCCATTGCCCATTTTTAAGAACCTCTTCTCCAAAGTTACTCAATTGTTTGGTGCGGTGAGGGGAGGGTCAATTAGGCCAACGAATCAAAACCTCAGGAACAATACATTCATTAGTCCACAACAAGCCTCCTTCCAGAGCGTTACGTCTCCCAAGAGCCTTTTTTTTTAGAAAAGATTTAGAAAAGTTTTTTTTAAAGCGTATTTAGAAAAAAAAGCGTCATGAGTGAAAAAGTTGGCGACATTTTTGGCATTTCGGACGTGAAGGAGAAGAAGGGGTCGTTGGCGAAGGCCCTTGCGGCCGAATTCCTAGGGACCCTTTTCCTGGTCTTCTTTGGATGCGGCGCAGCAGTTGCAGGGTCACGGGCCCTTGGAAAGACCAACTTGGAAGCAGACATGGTTGGTCCAGGGGTTCCACATATGCAGACCATCCCTTCAAGTGCCTTCATTACACAAGTGGCCTTGACTTTTGGCCTCGTCGTGGCGGCAGTTGTCCAGGTAAGCACCCAGGCTCAGCCGGACTTTCACCTGGTGAAAGTTTATCATTTGTTTTTGTTATTGCCTTTTACTGCGCACCACTCTGAAGGGTGTGGACCATTTTGCACGCAAAGGCTTTACTACAGTAGAATTTAAAAACTTTTTTTTTCGTTCTAAAATAAAAGTGAAAGTTGAGTGACATGTGCAAAATAGTAATAATGACATTTATGCAAATGAAGGTTTTAAACTTAATCAAACAATCAAGGCGATTTTTGAATGATTGTTGGACATGATGAAAGCTGATCAAATCTCATTGAATCGGTGATTGACATAATTGATTTGAAGTGAGCTTCTGTGAAGTGATTTATGACTTACAATATTTAGATTTGCAAAACAATGGGCCACTGTCAAATGAGCAATATTTACATAAAGCTGATTTAAGTGCTTTCACAATGAAATCAAATACCAAAAAACGTAAACATCCTCATAAACAAACGTTTTACGCAAAGAATACAGATGAAAAAAAAAACAATAGGATCTTTCAGCAAACAAAATTACAAAATCCAGAGGCAATTATAGAATCGTTAGCCAATTAGCTGCCCCACTATATTTTACGTCCAAATATAGGAAATCGTTCAAGACAGATTTTTTGAAGACTTGATTTGCATTTTGCGTTTGCAGAATTCACTTCGCCTTAAGTGTTTTTGATTGATGAAATTTCTGCGAATTCACGAAAGGTCATGGGCAGGGATGAAAAACTTGTTTTGAGGCTAATCAGTGAGAACTATAATTTACCTGTTGTATATGGAAAAACGCCTCTTCAAATTTTTTTTATGAAATTACTTTTTCAGCATCTTTTCATTGGGCATTTTACGCAGTTAACCCGCTTTTCCAGCTTACTTAAGAAAATAGAAGATCAAGTTATTGACAAAGTGAAAATTAGGCGTGAAGCCAAACAGTTTGGCCATCTTGTCTATTTTTAGAACTCATCTTCAAAAATCATCTGCATGGAAAGTGTGCATTAAAGAAATTGGAAATGAAATGTATAGAATGGTGCGCGTGCCTAGTCACAGTAGAAAAGTATTTGGAAATTAGCATAATTAATCGTCTCTACTGCTCCCACCACTCAACCACTTGGATCCCAATTAGTCCTAAGTACAATTAAGAGCCCAATTTTCATGTGGTCAATGGATCAAAGATATCACCTCTTCCGTCGAATCTACTAAAATGTTAACATATGTTAACCTTTATCTTTACTAGCTAACCGACTTTCACAATCCGAAACATTTTTAAATGTAATTGGAATCTTGTAAACTAACCGACTTTGACAATCCTAGCATTTTTTTAAATGTACTTGGAATCTTAAAAACTAAACCGACTATGGCAAACCTAACATTTTTAAATGCAAATTAAAAATAATAACGTAACCGAAGTCTATTTTCACACTAATTCAATTATGAATATCATTTTTGTTATATTTAATAATAAAGAAATAGGAATAAAATTGAAGTCACTAGAAAACGCTCTTACTCAATAAATTAGTAATTAAGTTGAGAATTCATAAATTTTGTTTTTAATTTCAGGCAATTGGACACATTAGGTAAGGTTTCACGGATATGAAAGAACAAGGGGATTTCTCAATTTCTAATTTCTTAATTAATAATTAATTTTTTTTCTAGCGGTGGACACATTAACCCAGGTGAGTTTTTTAAATTTTTAATAACTAAATTATTATTAATTAATTAACAAAATTCGACTAATTTGGAATTTAGCTGTGACAATTGGAGTGATGGTAGCAGGCCAAATGACCATTTTAAGAGGAATCCTCTACATGATTGTTCAGTATATCGGTGGCATTTTTGGAGCATTGCTTATTTGGGTAAAAATAATTATAATAAAATTGAATAAAAAAAAAAAATCAACCGATTCAAAAAAAAATTGATTGAATAAAAATAAATTAAAGTTTAACAATTTTTAATTTTCCATAAAGGCCATCACTTACCAACGAGAAATTCCAAACAGGTAAGAAAAAATACCAAAAAATTCAAAATTCGTTTTTCGATTATAAAATTCAATACAAATCGGCCATTTTTTTTTCATAATTTTAGCCTCGGAGCCAATGGACTTCAATTTGGAGTGCATGCCTGGCAAGGGCTCATCGTTGAGTTCATGGTGACCTTTCTGCTGGTTCTCGTTGTTTTTGGCGTCTGTGACAGTCGTCGGGAGGATGTCAAGGGGTCCATACCCTTGGCCATCGGCCTCACCGTTGGTGTCTGTCACATGCTCTCAATTGGATTCACAGGTTAGGTTAATTCGAATCAAAAAATTTTAAATTTTAAATTTCGAGGAACCTAGTCACCAATTTCGGTAAATTTGACGTTCTTAAGGAGCGGGAATGAACCCAGCAAGAACTTTCGGACCACTCATCGTCGCTGGAAAATACGATAGCACTTCTGATTGGGTAATTTGAAAATCATAAAATTTTGTTTTCAAAATTATAAATTTCAAAATTTTGTTTAAGATTTATTTTGTGGGACCGTACTTGGGCGGAACAGTAGCATCACTAGTCTACACAACGATATTTAAGGCCAAGAACAACTCTGATGACCTGTAATTCTAAATGCGCTAAAAATGCGATGTGACAAAAATACAAAATAATTTTGTTAACTTTACCATTTACTCACAAAAAAAAAAATGAACTTGATTATAATTAATTAAAGGGTAGTCGCGAGAATTCGACTACAAGCTTGTTTTCATCATTACATATTTTCATTTCATGTAAAGTTTTCATTTTTACGCGTTCATGAATCACAAGCAGTACCAAAAAAAAATGTACAAGTTTATTACAACCGAACCGAGTAACGTCATTTTAAAGCTATTTCCTCACCAGCACCGTAAGTTATACGTTCGTTATATATTTACGTGTAAATATAAAATAGCAGCGTCGTGCAAATTAGTATTTTCGTCGAAATTCTTCAATTAGTCTTCGGCTTTGAAGCAGCCTTTTCCTTTTCAGTGCTCGATGATTGTTTGTCTTTGACTGGAACAAAGTAAATCTCCATGAACGTTTCTACAGAGGCTCCAATATTCTTCCAGGAAGTGATGACCATGATGATGAAGAACGTTTTCCAGGAGAAGAAGAACATGAGGTACTTGACCACTTTGAGGCCAAAGATCATGTTGGACGGTAGGTATTTCTCTGGAAGGCGAAATAAGAAGGCCATGGCCAAGGATGTG